>OX393569.1:15925007-16212507 GCA_947652115.1 Blastomussa wellsi
TTAAAGAGGTTATTACATAAAATTTCTGCACTTTTAATTTCCTCTTTAGAAACATTTCTAGAAATGTTTTCTCACAGCCTGAACTATTTATAAGCAAATTTCTTGCAAACTTCAAACATCCATGAGAAATTTCCCAGCCTCACCTTTCCCTTACTTTAACAGCGTTCAGTGACTAAAGTTTTCATGAAAATGTGGATTGTTATCGATTATTAGATTATTTATTAAGATAGTTCTCCCCTCATGATGCCTCCCTATAGAGTGGTAAAGTCATGATGTCACAAAAACTAAATTTATGAAATTGTGGGATTTACTGAAATATTCTGAAAGTGCATGATGGAGAATACCTACTTACCAAAAATCAACATCTTATTTCAATTTGAGGGTGAGATATTGGCCCTTTCCATACAAATCCTTGTAATTTTGTCTCTGTTCCAAATTACAAGGATTTGTGTGGAGTCTCTGAAGCATGAAATGGCCAATATCTTACCCCCAAATTGAAATAAGATACTGATTTTTGGCAAGTGGACTCTTTTAATGTACTTTCTGAAGATCTTAATGAATCCCATAATTTCAAAAATTTAAATATTTGTGACATCACACTTAGGTCTGACTTTATGTACAGGGTTGCATACCACTAGTGCCAGGGCTCAAACTCGGACCCTCCAATCCAGAGCCCAGCGCACTAACCATTTGGCCAAGCACCTTTCTAGCAAAATTTTATTTCCCCTCCAAACAAATGATCAAGACTGGCCTTTGTGCAGACCTCGATGGGGACAGAGTTCTGTCCCAATGACCAGTCTACAAATAACTTTAGTAGGATTGGCATATACCAAAGCCTGGAAATTATGTGAGAGTATCCTTAAATGCTTCGCTGTTCTGTTATTTTCTCTTGGGAAAACTTATTTTGGCCCCAAGAAGCAAAATACAATCAAAATACCAACAAAATAAGCTAAACATGTTTTCTTTTTTACTTTTTTTTTTAGATAAAAGCTTTATCAATCATGTGCAGGTTCTGAGCTTAGAATTTGAAATTTGATTATGCTGGAACTGATGAACTGTTCTTGAATAAACTGAAATCAGTTTTGGTCAGGTGTTCAGTTTAATATGCATTGGGTGCTTCATTTACAGGCTAGGGTTAACTGACGCATAACTGGTGTAAGTTTGCATGTTAGAGAGGTCCCAAATCTTAAGGATTTTGTGTCCGAACTAAAGAAACTTAAGTTGAGCCAAGACGAGTGTCGTTGTAATTCCTGCTATAATAAGATTCTACTTTAATTGATTGTATGGATTGTTTATTACTTAATTTTAATAGATTCTTACATTTTTCTTAATTTATATACTACTGTAGATACACATACGTTTTTGTAACGAGTCCTTCTTTAGGCGAATCAATGCCAGGTGTTTATAAATAAAGTTTTTTCAGTTGTTAGTAAATGTTTGCTTTTAAATTTGGGTAACCTTTACTCTTGCTGGGGTTATACTGGCAGTAAATTACCCTACTGGTAAGGCCTAGGGAGAGTAGCAATTTGCTCATGTTGGTGTGACTTCATGCTGTACTTGTAACATTTTGTTTTAAGTAATGGCTCAGACGAGCATGAACATTTAAGCGTAAAAATCATAAGACAGTCGACGTAATAACGATTGTCAGTCAATGATTTATTATTTGATTAAACATTTTCAGTTATGTTATAATCTACAAGAAAGGATACCAAGACACAGAGAAACCTTACAGTTCTGTGACCACAAAAGTGAAGGGAACATCTTTGACAAACTTAACAAATGTTTTGAATGAAAGTTTTCCTCTATATGGTGGCATTCATGTCTGGGATTCTGCTGACTACATTGTCCCTCCAGAGGTGATATCAAGAAATCTTTCTTCTGTTTTACTTCAAAACAAGAATGATTAAAAAATGCATAATGTCCTGTCTGATTGTGATACCTTTGATTTATGTTAGTTTGGAGAAGTGGTGTATTGTCCTTTAGGTGCATGTAGATGTGGGAAGTGTAGTGGCCTAGTTAGTGTTGGGGCTCTGCATTGATTGGTCTAGCCAAGACACTATGTTACGTTTTTTAGGCAAGACACTTTTAATTACTCTCAGAATGCCTCTCCACCCAGGTGTACATAATGATGGGTACCATCACTGATGGGGAGGGGGGGGGGGTGGGTGGTGGTTGCCCTGTGATAGACAAGTATCCTATCCAGAGGGGAGTAGAAAGCTAGTGAATTGGATAAAGGTAGTTTGAATGGATGTGGAAGATATAGTAGGTTAACAGCATGGGTGAGGAGTGGATGTGGGGACCAATGGGTCGGAGGGAGGTTTTAGTGGGATGGGTGTGGACTAAATGGGACGAGTGTGGAACTGTGTGGTAAAGGAGTGGATGCCAGTGGGAAAGTTAGTTGGGTCAGGGTGAATGGTTATCTAGCACGGAAGGACGGATGGTCACCAGATCATTGCAAGCACATTTCTAGAATGAGGGAAGACTAACCTTTATATACAAAAGATTTTGTAATTTTAAAGAGGCTCATGTTGATGTGCACTTCTAATTACATATTTATTTATTTCCTTTCACAGGAAAATGGAGCGTTTTTTGTGATGACAAACATGATTATCACACCTGATCAAACCCAAGGTGTTTGTCCAGAAGACCCTAACCTCCATCATGTGAGCTGTACTAATGACAGTGACTGTCGATCCATGGAACCTGTCCAATATGGACATGGTAAGATGTTCCACAAATATGAAAAAATGTCTTTTTATTATGTGCTAAATTCAAACACAGTATTTACCAAGTACCATGAAAGTTCTACAAGTCCCTTACTAATTATTTTAAGCGTGGTGATTAATTAAAAGTAAAGTAATATTTTTCAATAAATGGCACAGGCTAGCCTGTGGAAATTCTGACTCCTCCACACTGGAATGAGACCTATGGCATTTAGATTGATAGTATTGCTCAGTGGTACATGTAGGGCTTTGATGTCCTATACACATGTTATTTTGAGATAAAATTAGCAATTAAGAAATTTAACATAAACATTACTTAGTAATGGAGTGAGCACTATTTTTTTATTTCTTGTTAGGTTTCAAGACAGGAAAATGCGTCAATGTTTCAGCCGCACAGCGTGACCCTCGTAAAAAACTGGAAAAAGTTTGTCAGGTTTATGCCTGGTGTCCTGTGGAAGTTGACAAAATACCCATGCCAAACTTTAACCTCAGGTGAGCTAGCTTTAATATTGCTTCTATTTCCACTAGTACTATTAGTCATTCCCAAAGTTTAAACTTTATTTTTACAAACTGTCTATTGTAATTTTTCTTTCAAGTGTGTTTTGCTAGCAGAACTGAGCATTCATTTCAATCTCCAGACATGAAGGGGTGGAAGCTGAGAGTGTTTAGATCATAGCTAGCTACATTTATTTCACAGTTTCAAGATACTGCTTCAAGGCATGACTTTATTAATTTTAACTGTATTTGTTTACATGTAAATCCATGCAAGATGTTCAACTTTTGTTCATACCTGTATAACAAAGTGAGGGTAAAGAGCTTGAAGTAGAAAGGCAGAGTTAGTTAGTATTGGATCACACGGCAATGAATTATGCAAACATGCAAACATGGACAGACATTTTTTTTCAGCTTGCTGGTTTGCTCTAGGGTTCCTGCCATCTTCATTACATTTTACCTCTTGGTCAGTAATTCATACTTTGAAGTTTCTACCTGTAAATTTGTATGAGTTTGTCTAAGAAGCTGTCAATATTTTTTCTTGCAGGGAAGGAGTTCCACTTTTGGAAACTGAAGACTTTACAGTGTTGATAAAGAACACTGTTCAGTTTCCAAAGTTTAAAGAGTCTGGGTGTGTATGCAAAGTGGCATGGGGCATTGTATAACCTTTTATGCCTTGTCGGAGTCCTTAAATACTATCTTTGAAAATGCACAATCCACATTTTTATTAACAAAATGATTACATTTGAGTCATTTTTTACTCTAACAAATCTCATTTGAATGGCCAGAAAAACAGCTTTGACAACTTTTGCACAAAATGAAAAATTAAAAGACAAATATGTTCTATAGACTTAACGACTTACATTAATTTTCTAAAATAAAAGATAGGGGTCATCACGCATTTTTAAAAGTTATACATGTCAAGTCATTTTCCGGTTCTGTGCAGTCCCTTTTGGGGTCTGTTACATTTTCCTGTCCTGTCCCCAGTGAGTTAAATATTTGCGTCTCACACAATTTCACATGTGCACAACGGCATACATAGTTAGCAGTCTGCATTTGAGGAGTAAGCTTAACTAGTGATTTGTTTTTAACTGTTAAATTAATGTGAGTGACCATTGTTATTGGTTAGTAGTTAGTGGCTACTGATATTTTGCTCTTCTGTTGTTCCTGGTTGCGTTACGTCCAAAAACTGGATTTCATCTCAACAGAATTTTTTCTTGCATTTTATAGTCGTGCACTGGGTCACGTGTAGTTGAATTCATCATTTTGAGCTAGCAAATTGTAGAGTATCTACTAAAAATAATTAGATAGTATACTGACCATTGAGTGATAATCACTATACATTGTGAACAAGAAAGAGATCAGGAACACATTGTGTTACTTCACCAGTGACCCACTTACAAATTAATAACTGTTGTTAATCTTTGCAATGCTTTTTGCAGGCGAAACATTCCTTCTGATCATAATCTCAAGAATTGTGTTTATGATCCAGAAAAGGATCCTCTCTGCCCCATTATCAAACTGGGAACCATTGTAAAGCAAGCAGGAGAAGACTACAAAAATCTGGCTTATAAGGTACTGTAACTGCTTAAAAATTACAATCCTGGCCAGTAGTCTTGGGATATTTTTTGTTACCTTTTTGATTACAAGTGGTCTTTGTCTTTCTACCACTCTGCCCTCTTCCCCCCCCCCCCCCCCCATCCCCCAATTTGCAAATGGTTTCACCACCCCTCCACCATTCAACCCCAGCACCATATTGACATTGATCCATTCAGGTTAAGCCCACTATTCCAACATTGTCTTTAGGCGTGGGGGTCTCAGAAAATAGGGTAATCAATTCAGACTTTAAAAGAATTTGTGATTAGTCAGCATTTTATCAAGTGTTTGCAGGATGGTACATTTATCGTTCAGGGTTACACAGCTGTAGGCCTCAATATATACAGAGGACATAAGAAGTTCAGTTGTCTAAAGTATGTAGCTATAATGCTCACTAGCTCTTTGCATGCATTGCAGTCCTAGGTATGTAGCTATAATGCTCACTAGCTCTTTGCATGCATTGCAGTCCTAGGGTTACTTCTTAGAATAAAACATGCCCATGCCTGTGCTCTAAGGGCAACCAGGTGCCTCAGGTGATTAACTTTTGCCTTTTGACAACCAGATAAACAACCTTTTTTCTTAAAAGCTTTTGTGTTGGACACCCTGGATCTCTTTGTTTGGAACCTTCAGGCTCCTTGTAATTTTTCTTAGAGCACAGCCTTGTTTTTATGAACAATAGATAGCATAGTTCACAGCAATGCCCCTAACCAGAAGAAACAGTTTAGAGGTAGTGTTAAAAAAATGGGTAAATGAAATCAGAGATTACCAAGATGTAGTGCCTTATAGCAGGCCTGTGCTACAAGGTGATATTATTCTTTATTAAAAACTAGCTATGGTATATTGCATTTCCTGAGTGTTGATTGGTTTAGGGGCAATGTTATATGAGCTTATATAATATTGACCTACAAATAGGGTACGTGTACACGTAAAAGAATGCATTTTTCACAATTTTTGTACAATATTTTTTGCCACTCAAGCTTGTTGGGTACGAGATGGTTATGCCATCTCGTATCCAACACGCGCTCGTGGAATAATTGTTAAACATCGGCATTGGTTATACTGTACAGTGGAACCCCGCCTTACGGTCAATCCGTTAATACAGTCACCTCGTTATTATGGTCCATTTTCAGGTCCTGTCAAAATGCCCATACATTTTCTTATAAGAAAACCCTGTTAATGTAGCCACCTCATTAATATCCCAACGTCCACATTCTGAAATCCCAACCTCTAACCCTTTATAATTTTACCCCGTTATTAAATACGGCCACTCCAACCAAATTCGCATTCATAATTGTCCAAACCAAGCAAATACAGAACTTGAGAAACAATATTTAACATAGTGTAACATGATCTTAAATCAAATTGGTCAAGGCCTTTCAATGTTTTGGAGAAGGATAAAATGTACAGCTAAGTCTGTTCTTGTTTCGATTTTAGAATCTTGTTATGCAGGGTTGTCAATAAGATTTGAAGTAGGTGGAGATATTTTGAAAGTAGGCGGCACTGGGGGCCGTAGGCCCCTGGACAGGCGAGAGGTCTGGGGGCTGCCAAGGCCCCCAGCGGGGCACAGGGGCAGAGCCCCTTTGGGGGTCAAGGGGGCAAAGACTCCCGGAAGCAAAATGAATTTGACGTTTTGACTTCCTAAAAATTGCCTTTCCTCACTCAGAGAAATTCTAACAAGTCTTACTTCCTGAAGAGAACAGTACTATTAATGACTAATCAGTTATTTAATATATTTATTCTCAAGGAGCTTTGACTTTAACCTTCAAGTCCCAGTCTATCTTTTTTATTTCTAATCAAAACTAATCTGCCATTGATTTTAAAAATTATTTCCCTCTGAGATAAAAATATTTGTGTCGTGTAAAAACACAGAAGTATTGCAGGACAAAACCTGGCTTCACTTTTGTATAACGAAAAGTTCAATGAAATTCACAGAACTTACCTTCATCTCTTCATCTAAAAAAGTGCTCTAAAGAAGACTGCCGTTTAGCCATTTCTTTCAGATTTACTCAAGTACAGTTTCTAAAATCGCGTGTTAATTGTGAAAGGCTTGAATACCCAGACGGAAATATTTTTTTTACTTTGGTTGCGACATGTCGCGTCGCGATCAAAACTGATAAAAATAAGATAAAATAAACATGGCCGCAAAAAACTACTGTAGTACCAAACTGCATGTCGATGGTAGCATTAAAAATAAATTTGAAATAAACTAGGAACGACGGACATTTTTTTATAGTTTTCTTTTTGTTTTATATTTGGAAATAAATGGACATCACTTTGAACTCGTGAAGAGTAAAACTTTACAGGTAATTTCCGTCTTTCAAATGGGTTCGTGTAGCGACGAAATCCGATAAGTTCAATTGCAAACTCTAGAATAACAAACTCCATAAAGGCAGACTCGCGTAAATTTAGTAAACAAACCTGATCTGCTCATTTGCAAATCATGCAGCCCATGTACACGAGAATGAATCGAGCAAAAACCTCTGTTGTAAATCGCGCATTGCAAAATACATTGAAATTATGAATGAAACAAAAGGGTACTTTTAACCTTTTATGTTTTTTTATTTTTTTTAAGTGTTTTTGTGATGACCGCTTTTTTCCTACTTATCTCCGCCAATTTGTAGCTGGCGAAAACGTTTAAGTAGCCGGCAATATCGCCAGTCACCGGCGCTTATTGACAACCCTGGTTATGCTCATCAACAACAACAACAACAAGGTTTATTTGAACTGCATTAATTAACAATAAATGATTAAACAATAAATAAATTAAAAATACATACAGCTGCTGGACACCCAAAATAACTAAAAAGCTAAACTAGTTGGGTGACCACCATTTATTACTTTATAATAAATAGAAGGTCAGAAAAGAGGCACTTTACATTTACATTTACACAATTAATTAATGAAATAAATTACAGTACAAATAATTCATAGACATATATATACAATAAGAAAGTAAATAATAACAGTAAGAAGAAAAAAAAGAAAAAAAAATGACAGAAATACCAGAATATAACAATTAGTAAAAAAAACTTAGTAGAAATTAATGAAATGCAGGGATAATTCTCTTTTAAACGAATAGGAAGTTAGAATCTTAAGTCTCTCATCTATTTCGTTCCATAATATCAAAGGTTAATAATATAAAATCAAAGGTTAATATTGCATGCATGGAGTGAAGTTTCTGTTTTCTGGATGTTTTTTTATAATTAGAAGTGCAAAATAATGTATCTGTCAGGTCCAGTGATGAAATTTGACCCTACCCCATTAATGCGGCCACCCCATTAATATGGCCAAATTTTTTGTGGTTCATTAATTGTTGACCATATTAACTGGTTCATATAGTTAATCCTTGTTTACTTGTGTAATTTCTTAATGTCTTTTTCTTTGCAGGGTGGTGTTATGGCTGTTATTATTAACTGGGATTGCGATTTTGATTCTTTAAGTTATTCTTGTCAGCCCAAGTATTCCTTTAGAAGGTACACTCAGTGATAAGTTAGAATTCTTTGCTGGTTGTAACACAATTGTTTTAATTGGTAGTCAAATGAAATCACAGTCAACTGGCAATCAATAAAGATTTTAATTAATTTGTGATCTGGTCTGTCATCTGATCCTTATGGAACGTTGATGACAGAATTAAGTGGAAGATGAATTGTATATCAAGTGCATATGGCCGACTTTGTAATTGAGCTTAACTCATCACCAGTACCTGTGGATGATTGTGTGGAAAGATTCCTGGAAGTCACTGTGTGAGCTGTCAGCAAGCACAGGAGGTAACCATGACAACCCTGTGTGCAGCACCCACCAGGCACCATCACACCAGGAGAAAATTAATAATCACCAATATTTTCCCAGAGGTACAGGTGGGACAGGAGTAAAGAACATTTGCATAACTATACGCAAAAAAGAAATGGCTTGACCTGAACAGGAGAGCTGTAAATTTATTGACAGAGGCCGTAAAATTAATTACATCTAGCCCCATTTAATGTACAGTATTGCATTTCGTAGTTTCATTCAGTTCCTCTTTGTTTACAGACTAGATGATTCTGAATCTCCTATTGCACCAGGATATAACTTCAGGTAACTTTCGGTGGGATGCTAGTCAAGTATTCGGGTATCTGTTTAGAACTATACATTAGAGTGGTCTTTAGTGAGGAACAGTATCAAAACAGTTAGTTTGCTAGACTTCAGATCAAGTGTGCTGGCTTTCCAAGTGTTGGAAACTTGAAATGAGGGACACGTCTATATATACGCTGTGCAAGTCACACATTGTTATTTTTGGTTTTGTCCGTATTAGTAAGGGAATGTGTTCCACACATCCCACACTGGTTGCACTTACATGCAACTTGTTCGTTAATCTGAAACCTAGTCCTTTTCTACAAGATATGTTTATCACTGGCTTAGTGATCATTCCTAAACATGTTTTTTGTTGTTTAATTAGATATGCCAGGTATTATGAGAAGAATGGAACTCTGCACAGAACCTTGTTCAAAGCCTATGGTATTCGCTTCCTGGTGTTAGTTTATGGTCAGGTATGTCAACAAGATGCCCTGAGACTACTCAAAAATATTCATATAGGGAACCATAGATCCATAGAACCATACATACAGTATGGAGACTGCATCTATTTGTCCAGAGTTTTCACTGTATAATTAGATAAATCATTCATCCAGTGGGTCTATTCAAGATATTTGAAAGGGCTTTTTAACAGTTTCCCATACCCTTTCCTACAGTATACTCCGACTCATCTAATCCCTACCCTTTTTCATTCCTTCAGTCTGAAAAAGCCACCACTTTTGGGAGGAGCTTTCCCTTCCACTATATTGGAGTACCCCTTCCCCCTCTCTGGCCAAGGCGGTTACATTATTTGCAAAAATATTTTGGACAATAATTTTAATTTTGGACAAAAAGGTGTCTGAAAAAAAAAATAATTGAAACCATCCGGAATGTTTAAGTGTCCAAAATCTTAAGCATCTGAAATATTGTCATTACAGTATAAAACATTTAAGTATGTATATTTTCGTGGTCTACCTTCACATGTATAGAAGGCCAATACACATGATAGAGCTATCACTGGAAACATTTTATTTATGAAAAGCGTAATGTTCCAGATATATTCCATTCTGCGGAACTATCATTTTCGTAGATGTGTTTTCAGTTTAATTTGTGTTTTATAGGCCCAACTTTACTTTAGATAGATCTGTTTCAACAGTGTCAGAAATTTTTGTCTTGAATTTGTTTGACACAACTCAGATAAAAAAAGTCCAAAAATGAAATGTGCAAAATAAAACATCCAAAATTTTTAAGTCCAAATTATTTTGCAAGTAATGTAGCAGGTGTTGGTAACACATATCTAGTACAGACTGTTTATAGAAATTTGGAGTAACGTAAGAGTGTGCAGTAGTGCAATGGACTGGCAGTTTGAGTGGTCTCGGATGAACGCTGACTGGATCATTGCATTGTGTTCTTTATATTTAGTAAGAAAGGCACTTGACTGATCTCTCATTGCTTTCTCAAGTCAGGAGTATCAGGAGTGTCCTTTCTTTAATAGTTACAGACAGCGGACTTGATCCCAGAGAGTTTGAATTGCCCTTTTAATTATCCCATTGCTAAATAAGATATATATTGCAGCCTTACAAGTTCGCTTCAAAATCAAGCTCATTATAAGTCATGCTTACCCCAAGTGAAATGAACTTGAGGCTATTCTTCAATAAAAACCGAGTTCTTGTGCAATGGCAGGTTTGAGAACACCTTTAAAAGTTATTCATTTGTGGTACAATGAACATTGTTTGTGTTTCTTATTTTTGTAGGGTGGTAAATTCAGCATTGTCCCATTACTCGTCAATTTAGGTTCTGGTCTTGCTCTTCTGGGAATTGTAAGTTGGCATGACCATGTATTGCATTCTTTTGAACAACTGTTATGTAATCTCATGTTTCACCAAATTCTCCAAACTTATGGTATTGGAATCGACTGACCTTGGAAAATTTGACATGGGAGGTGATTGATTTATTGTCTGGAAGATGAAAATTCACAGTTACTGACACACACTTGTCATGATTGAATGAAAAGCAATCCTTTATCCTGTCACATGCTAAGTTTTTTGAACCGCTATTAAAGAGCTGTGTATTTCAAACTGAATGGAGCCTAAAATGATAATATGACAATGTAAAGCCTTTTACCAAATGCTCCCTTATTTTAACAATTAAAACTACATGTATTATCACCCGATGCCATGAATAAGTAATGACAACTAATGAACATTATTATACACTGACATCTCAATCCCTATTCTCTGAGCTACAGATAATGAACAATTATCCTACAAAATTGTGCGGAACATTGCCTTATACTTAGCCGACAAGGCCATATATTCAGACGATATTCCGCAAGATTGAGCTGGATAATTGTTTTATCATTAAACAAATTGTCAACAAAGAGCATTTTACAGCTAGAAAAGTTTCCATTATGCGGCGCTTTCACAAGACTTCTACTGAATTATCTTTACTTTTAAGTTACTTTTTCTCTGTGGTATACCACTGAAAATCTGTCAGCTGCAGTTGATGGATATTGAGAGCATAATGACCATATTTGGACAGTGTTATAATTTGTTGAATAATAATTCTGGATATCTTGGTACGTGAAGAGTGCAAGAAGAACCTAAAGAAAGACAGAACTAGCACTTTACTGAGATATGGCTTTAATTGGTATTGCTTAATAACATTTCATTTTGAGAAACCGGTGTAAAAAACAATTATTATAACAATTATTATATATTATCATGGTCTCCGCAAGTGTTATCACCCCTAGCCTTTGGCTTTGGCTGATAACACTTACCTCGCCCTTGATCATTCTGAATATCACAGAAAAACCTCATCCAATAATTGTTTATTACAGCAGTCTTCAAGAGAGTACTGCAAAACCAAAACCAAACTGATCACTCTGACCAATCACGAAGGACACAGAAAATCCAGCAAACCAATCAAAACTTGAAGCAAGTACCTGTATGTAGCTGGTGCGAAGCGCGGGAAAACGTGCACAAGTGCGTCATCATTGGTTTTGGTTTATCTCTGATTTGATAAGAAAGTGGCACAAGGTTTTTAAACAAATCAGTTGGCATATTAATAAAAATGCTAAACCAAAGCAAACATGAATTACTTTTGGTACTCAAGTGAAAACTGCTCTAAAAGATATTACAGAAGTACAAATTTGAGAAAGGCCATTTTCTTCCCAATATTGCTCCGGAGTTTATTACATATCTCCTTTCATTTAAATTGTCACTCTTGTAGTGTCGTATGGCAGTTATATTGTGTGACAAGTGTATCTTTCTTCTTCTCTTGTAGGCAACAGTGTTGTGTGATGTGGTTGTGTTGTATGTGGTTAAACGGAAATCATATTACAGAAAGCAAAAATACCAATATGTGAATGACCCAGATGAAGAGGTACATACAACGAATTGATATTTGTGATTGATTTAATTATCATAGAACAAATGGATAATAAGCTGAAGAAAAAGCGATCTGCAATATTACAGCTTGTCCCATTAGTGGGGGGACTACCCTACTTGACCTATACAGGAACATGCCGCTGGATTGGGTATGTTTTTTGGCCTGTCTCCCCTAATCAGGGTGTATAATTTCAAACAAGTCTGTTATAATCAGGGTTAGTTGTCCAGTATTTAGCAAAAGAGCTTGTTTACATCACTTAGCTTGCAATTGTTGCAGCCCCTAACAAAAGGTAGTTTTGTCTGCCCGAAATATTGGGCAATAAATTCACCCTTTTAAGCAATCAGACTCACATTTATAGTTTTACATTTTAACCATGCTGAGCTGGATTATATTGCAGAATGGGCCTTTGTTGTTCTCAGAGGGTCAGAGTTGACAAAGAAGAAAATAAATCAAAACAGATTATTGCAAGAAGAAGCTTTAAGAATCAAAGTTTATGTCTTGCGTCAGTGGACGTTCCTAACCATTGTTGTTAAAGTAAGAGACCTTTTACATGCTGTGTGGGGATTGCATACCTGCCAACTCTCCAGGTTTTCCCGGGAGTCTCCAAGTTTTTCATCAAATCTCCCGCCTCCCCGTTGGATTTAGTGTTGTTATTTGAGCTGTTCTCGATCGCAAATGTAAAGATTTCAAGGCGTCTCCAGATTTTTTTACTAGACATCTCCAGATTTTTGTACTCTGGAGGTTGGCAGGTATGGGATTGGGTACTGGAGTATACGTCCACCATCTTGATGGAACTAACCCCAAGCAAACTGGGGTGGAACTAACCAGAACTAACAGACAACCATATGTTAATGTTCTGCTGTTCTGGCCATTGCCACATTATATAAAATATCATGAAATGTTTTATCTGGTATCGGTCATTGTTACGTAAGGTCTTCCAATGTCATTATCTCTTGGCTTTAGCCTATGCAGTGTTGAGTTCTGTGAAGGAGAGTGATCTTCTCTGGAATGACACGTTCCCTGACAGAGGTGCAAAGTATTCCTCCAGTGCACAATCCTCGCATGGCATATAAAAATTCTGTTGCCTATTTATGAACAAGAGTTTAAAAAGAATCCAGGGAATGTTTTGTTAGAAGTTTTGTTAGAAGGAAAATAATATTTTGGGTGCAGTAATGTATGAAGCATTTGTTTTTGATGAAAATATTTTCACCTAAAGAAACTCACTTGATTAAACATCTGTGTATCTTAGTTCAAACAATCAACTCTCCTAACTGTCTGCCATACATTTCCTTTAGTGTCAGTTGTGAGATTTTGGTTGTACATCAAGGCAATATTCAGGGTATGATGATTTTCTTTATTCTCATCACCTGCCTGTTTGATAATGTATTGATATTGTTAGGAGAAACTAGTTTTTGGTCCTTTTTCGGACATTCAAGGCTTAGTATGAAATTCTACTGGAGATAGCAACATATTACTTCTATTAATTTTTTTTTTTTTTAAAAAAGTACTTTATAGAATATTTTAATCAATAGCTAGTTTTAATTCTCGATTTCCTTAGAGCCAAGGAAGTAAATTAATAAATTAACGTAAGAATTAGACATTTTTAATAGCGCATTCTGGACACCAGTTAATTTGGTTGTCAGTTTTCTCATTTAGAGTATTTTTAAATAAAAAAGGTTGAGTAAACTGTGTTTATTCTTTGACTGCTGTACTTTTACCAGCATCCGCATGCAAATCGTACCAGCTGGATTAGTTAAATAATGTTGAAAATGAATTCAAAGGAGCTACGTCGCGACATTTTGAATTATTTCTTCGACAACCTAAATTGCCCTTAAAAGTTAGAAAACCTAAAAATAATGATTTGCAAAGAAATAAAAACACCAAGGGAGTGATACTAAAGCAAAAAGGAACAAGGATGGAGAAGATTGAAACGGATTGGAAATGACGATTTTGAAATGACGTAGCTCCTTTAAAACCAGAAGACATGTGTCTTCTATGGTGTAAGATTTGAGGGTGGCGGTTAGAGAGAGAATGTGGGCTTCCAAGCTGGTACCAACCAAGAGAAAAGGAAATATTTTTCAAAACTATACATTTTCGTAATAGAAAAAGTGCAAAGATGCCAGGAAAAGGACGGTAACTTGTGAAAAGACTGGAAGCTAGATTTTCAAATCCGCGTCCCGTTCGACCCGACTACTCTGTGTGATTAGTGAAGAATTTTTGGCCTAGCATGTTTCAATCGGGACCGTACAAAATACGATTTATCTCATTGTGAGCACAGTATAGACCCATTTAAACGGCTGCAAATTTTTTTTTCTTGTTTTTGAGTAGATAAATCAAAGGAATTTTTACTTTCAAACGAGGGTAAAGGGGTAATTTAATGCACACAAAATAATTCTCACACTTGCCATGTGCAACTTCTTCATTGTTGATTGGTTAGTTAAAGGAGTTACGTCACGATATTTTGAGTCATTTTTTTGCCACGAACCAAATTACTCTTTAAATATAGGAAACCTCAAAATAATAGTATACTAATGAAGAAAAACATCAAAGAGGTGAACCCAAAAAGGAACAAGGATGGTTAAGGATGGAGAAGATTGAGACGGATTGCAAATGACCGGTTTGAAAAATTTAGGCTAAATTTGTCAATGAAGACAAACCGTAACGCAGCTTTCAGTTGAACGGAAAATATAGGAAGCCATAGTATGGAAGACCAACAAAATTTTACGGCAAAATTGATCAAGCGCAATCATAAATAGCTTATCACAGTAAAGCCAAGATTAACCTCTTACTAACCGAGCGCGAGGATCGTACTCGGGAATATTGGCCCGAGGTCGTGAACGTACGGACCGAGCGCAGCGACGTCAGTACAAAAACGACCGAGAGCCAATATTCCTTAGTACGGCTCGAGCAAGCTAGGTTAGTAAGTATATTTATTATATGATACTCGGGTCGTGAATGCTAGTCAAAAACTGACGCACTGTCGGTGACTTTAATAGGCCATTTCCGAGCTCCCTTGAGCCTCTATTTCAAAACGAGTCTAAGTGCGAAAGTCTTGTGATGGTAATTAGTTTTGCTTTCCATATGAAGACTTTGCACTTAGACTCGTCTTGAAATAGAGACACAAGCGAACTCGGAAATGGCCTATTCAGAGGTTTTCCGCCGTAACGTGTTTTGATGCTATGAACAACTCCGAAAGAACAAGCTATCACGATTTTAAAATATATATTTTTTAATTAGAGTAACTTTACAAAAAAATTACGCGGCTAAGGACCCGTATGGCAAAATCCCGACCAAGAAGGAACCAATCAGAATGCTCGGGTTTTCCTTGCCATATAACAAAACGTAATATTACGCTTGGACAATGCAGCAATAAACAATAATGCAGCAATAAATCAATATTTCCTCATAATCTAAAAGAGTGAAAGAAATATTGAAGATTTTATGTTTGAATTGGAAGTTAAAAATTAGAAGGTGGACACCAAAACAGCCGATGACCTGGCGTACGTAGTCTTGCGTGGGGACAATGCAACTTGTAGTTAGCGTTCCAAAAATAATCAGTTTACTTCGGCCCTCGCAAAATTCTTGCAAAACAAATCATCCCCCATTGTTTTAAACTATATTTTTACAAAAGCTTTTTTCTTTTCCGTTATAGACGCTTCATGCTAAAGATTTGAAAACAAAAACAAAGTAAGTGAAGAGAGTAAAAATACGAGACAAACTAATTTCCGAGTTAGGATTTCGAGCTGGATTTTCGAGTTAGGATTTCAAGTTGGAATTTTCAATTAGGATTTTCGTATTAGGATTAGGTGTAGTGAGATGTCGTGAAATATGACGTGTAGTGAGATGTAGTGAAGTGTAGTGAGATGTAGTGAAGTGTAGTGAAGTGTAGTGAGGTGTTGTGATGTGTAGTGAGGTGTAGTGAGATGTCAGTGAGCTTTAGTGAGATGTGGTGAGGTGTAGTGGGGAGAAGTGAGGTGTACTGAGGAAAAGTGAGGTGTAGTGGGATGTAGTGAGGTGTAGTGAGATGTAGTGAAGTGTAGTGAGATGTAGTGAGGTGTAGTGAGGTGTAGTGAGGTGTAGCGAGGTTTAGTGAGATGTAGTGTAGTGTAGTGTAGTGTAGTGAGATGTAGTGAAGCGTACGCCTCACTACACCTCACTACACCTCACTACACCTCACTGCACCTCACTACACCTCACTTTTCCTCAGTACACCTTACTTCTCCCCACTACACCTCACTACACCTCCCTACACGTCACGTCTCCTCACTACAGTTCAATAAACCTCATTACACCTCACTAAACCTAACTATATCTCACTACTCCTCACTACACCTCACTACGCTACACGAGGAAAATAGGAAGACAGCCTTATTGTTGTTTAAAATCACCCCAAAGGAGGGGTTTCTTAACGTCAATGATGCATTCTTGGAAAACGAAGAAGAGAAAAGCAAAGGCGAATTACTTTCTGCCACCCATCCAAATATTCACCGCGCTTGACGAGGCTAAATCTCTTCGATCGGAATACAACTGGCGGTTCGTTGTGGTATCGGTTCCAAACGAGACAAAGAACTAAGAGTTAGGTAAATCGGGAAATAAAAGGCAGTCTAGAGCAGAGTAGAGTGCCAACCGATCTTTGCCTGTAGGGCAGGCTTAGTATTTGGATGGGTGGCAGACAGGAATAACCCCGTTGCTCGCTTTTCCTTTGAATATATCTTTCGGTTTATGTACTTCTAATGGCTTCTTAATTTACACTTTTTTAGTGCAATCTTCTCAAAACTGTAATCAAATCATCGATCGTCCGGTTTTGTTGTCGTTTCTTGTAACTTCTTCGACATTTTGTTGGGCAGTAACAATTACTGGCAAAGGAGATTATTGAAAGAAAGAAAAGGCGAAAAAAATATTGACTCGATCTTTACTCGTGACTCGAACTTTACTCGGGCTTGAACTTGACTGACTTTGACGCGTACTACGAGAAACTCTAGCAACATGTTCTTGAGGGGAGGGGCTCTGGAAATTGTTAAGCATGCCAAGGACGTTTTCAGGATTGCACACGTGAATAATAATACGATAGTGTGTAAAACTGCTGAAAATTTACTAATATTCCCGCCAAAACATGATCTTAACTTGACAAATCCAACTGGAAAACCTTACGGGAAAATCCAACTCGAAATCCTAACTTGGTAAATTGGCAACCTCTAAAAATACATGCAAAGTCTTGATTCTCATACGGTTTGTGATTGACTGTCCGAGAAAGCGTGCAAACAAAATCCGCGCCAAATCCGTGACGTATTAACCAGTGATTGGCTTAGGACAGTTATTCCATATTCATGACAAATTGTAGAATTTTGCTTCAAACAAAACAGGTCGTGGATGTGGGAAGACGTTCGTCCCGTAAGGAGCAGTTTGGACTTTTGAAGAAAGAAGATGCTTTGTGCAGAGAAGGATTGAAAAGATGTCTTTACGCCTAAGGTGAGCACTGTTTCCTGGAAATGATACTTTAATTTCTGCCACGAAAAGTAAACGAATTAGAAATGTCACTGAAGCGTGAACACGTGCGCTTTCTGCCGTTGGTAAACTCAACAGCAAAGCGGTATCGCTTGTCGTGTTTGGATAAATACTGTGTAGCTTTTGAAGAGAAATTACGTTGTGTTCAGAAATGGGCTTATTTTACAAGATTTGAAAAAATTTTTTGCGTCGGGTAGCGATATGTACGAAATGGTGTTTGCGAGGCTATTCCGCCTGTGAGGATGTCGGTCGCTTCGCTTACATGTCGATTCGCCTACAAGTCGTTTCGCCTACATTAAATGGATTAAAGAACGAGGTATATTCATGTCGGAGCTTCATCTTTCGGGTCATGGATTAAAGAACGAGGTATATTCATGTGTAGCGTGCTGTTAGCGAGTTTTGAGTTAATTAAAACTTTTTGAACAAGTATCCAGTGTAGGCGAAACGACTTGTAGGCGAATGTGCACACGCTTTTAGCGTAACTTGTGAAATGTTTTTAACATTTGAGCTTTAACTTATCTTCAAATTACTTTTATACATTTTCAGAACGATTCACGTCACTTGGAGGATAGAAGAATAATTCATGAGGACACAAACGAATCACTGGATCAGGAGAAAAAACTACAAAGCTAAGAACTTTGAAATATCCAAAGAACTTTAGCAAAAATGGTGGCTGAACAATCGTCTAAGTTGCACGGGAATTTCACACTTCGTTTTATCTCGCCAGTCGGCTAAAGATCTTTATGGAGGGGTGTAAAAACGCTGTGGATCGGTAAAGGAGGGGGGGGGGGATGGGGCGCTACATTTTGATTGTCTGCATCGGGTAATGGAAATAGAAAACGCCAGGAAGAGGGAAATTGGTGGGAAAATGCTTCAGCTTGCTTTCTGGAAAAGGTAGTTCTTTCGCAGCCACCATTTTTAATACAGGAATGCACACCTTGAGCACTCGTCCAATTTATATCGGCTATATTATTTGATCTCGGATAAGGAAACACGGTCGTCTGTGGGGAATGGGTGGGTGCAATTTGGCAGTTTTTCACATTGGCTACAAAACCAATGTCTGTTGCAATTATGTAATGTTTATCCTCAAGGTCTGTACTTCCTGTATATTAAAACCGGTATTTGTGTTACTATAGTTACAGCTTCAATGTTGCACGCAGGTGGTATTCCTTAAGGTGGCACTGAAGACGAATACTGAAAAATGCAAAGTTCAGCAGTGTTGCAATTCCATCGATCTTAGTCGCAACAAACAAAGCAATTTCCTGGTGGATGTGGTTAGAGAATATGTTTTAAACGTTTATCTCGCATTATCTTGTTGAATAAATGTTTGCACTTAAACTGGTCAGCGTAGCTGTTTAGTCTTAATTCAAACATTTATTCAACGAGATAATGCGAGATAAACGTTTAAAACATATTCTCTAACCACATCCACTAGGAAATTGTTTTGTTTGTTGCGACTTAGATCGATGGAATTGCAACATTGCTGAACTTCGCATTTTCTGCTCATTTTGACGGAATTAGAGACTTCAATACAGAACACTCGACAGTGCCAAAATGAAAAGATTCCCACTTTCGTGCTTCAAGTTATCCACTGCATATGACAAAAGAACACAGGCTTCTTAATGGCGGATACGTTGAAAAATGGGTTAAATAGCGAAACGGAATTATTATCATAAATTCATTTTAATCGGATCGGCTTAAAGAATTAAAAATAATGTGTCGTGTTTTGGTTCAGAAGAGGTATGAGGTGTGTGGGTATGCCTGTGTTCTTACGTCACTTGACGCGCTTGGTGAATAAAACCCTTGTGCCTGGTTGAGATCCCTGGTTAACAAACCTCGATTTTGAAAACATTGTTTACTGTTATACAGACCAAAAAATCAATTTTTCTTTTAGGATGAAAGACTTATTTAAAAACTGAGCAGGTCGAGTTCAAGTGCACCTAAACCAATTTTTTTCGCTAAAATCCATTACCTGCTGATAATTTTAGTTCATATAGAATAAATGTGATACCGAGTAATTGCATTGTGACTAAGATATAGGCAACAAATGCAAGAAAACGATGGTATATACTTGTTATATTTCGATATAAATCTATATCATCTTCAGACTAAGGTGATCTGCATGTAGCAGGAATTTAAATACTGCGAGATGGTACAACAGCATTAACACGTGAAAATGAAAACAAAGAACGAAACTATCAAGAGACTGGCTTTTAAAAGCCAGTAGGGAACTTATTCTCTTGATAGTTTCGTTCTTTGTTTTCATTTTCACGTGTTAATGCTGTTGTACCATCTCGCAGTATTTAAATTTCTGCTACATGCAGATCACCTTAGTCTGAAGATGATGTAGATTTATATCGAAATATAAAAAGTATATACCATCGTTTCCTTGTATTTGTTGCCTATATCTTAGTCACAATGCAATTACTCGGTATCACATTTATTCTATTTCGCTAAAATATAAAATAAACCTTTGCACCAGTTTGAAACGCATTACACCTTTCGTTTCTCCTTTTTACCAAATGCTGACTTTTTATAGAATTCAAAAGATACGAAAAACTGAGCATCATTTGTTGCACGACCGAGTCAGAAGGGGAGTGGGTCTGTTCCTGGATAGACGTCAGAAACTGATTTACATTTCATCACATCCATGTAAACATACATGCAAATCCGTTTGTGACGTCTACCCAGGAATAGACCCACGCTCCGTTAAACAGAAAGACTGGGAGGAACCTCAACACAAGACTGACTGAACACAAACGAGCGACAAGGAACTGTGACGTCAACAATCACATTCCTGAACACCATCGACTTACGAACCACAACAGCGACTGGGACTCTACTTACTGTTTGACCTGCAGCACCAACTATTTTCAACGACTGACTTTGGAAAGCTGGTTTACTAACTTAGAACAGAATCCTCAACAGAAGTCAACAACTACCGGCACCATACAAACGACTTATTCACGACATTGACAAAACAAACAGACCGAATAGAACGACCTAACTTTACCGACGACATCAACTACTCGAGTCTTGCAGCCAATAACATCACGGCTAGACTTACCAATCAGTTTTCGCGAACCAGACTTTTAACATTCGACTGACAAACAACTCTTCACATGACTCGGGTTATCGAAAGGTCAGTCACTGTCACCGACAATAGTCCTTCTCAAGACTTCCCTCACCAAGACGATCAAACTACACGATCGACTGTTACCCCCGGGTTCAAACCATTTACTGTAAAAGGATGCACCTTTTCAATGCTATAAATAGTCAGCATTTTGTAGAAAGGAGAAACGAAAGGCGCAGTGCGTTTTGAACTGGTGCAAGGTTTATTTTGGCGAAAAAATATTTTGGGGTAAGCTGCACTTTAAAAAGTTGTGGTAGGTTGTAACGGAAAATTACAACTTCATTTCTGCGTGATTTCTCAAACAAAGTTATCAAAAGTCAGATTTTAGCTGTCAAAACAACAGACAACATCTTTATACTATTGTTATAAAATCAAGTGAACAATATTTTCCCTCTTGATAACATTTAAGACAACAAAATCAAACAGTTTTGTTTAAGAAATGAATGAGTTAGCAAACAGTTGGAAAAGAGCGAGAAAAAAAGGAAACTAAGTGCAATGTAATTGAGTGTCTGTCAGTATTTAACATTGGAAATCACAAAAATAATTGCTTTGATAGACATGGATTGCTAAATGGAAAAATGTAACGGCTAAGTGAAACACGAGATCGTAAATGAAATTTGACTCTAAAAATTAACGGAATTTCATTTATTTACTGTAGAAGATTTGACATATTTCTCTAAATTGCTTGTTACTGATCAAAAGAAAAATGTTCACCAATTGTCTCTTATATCTACCAAATTTGCAGGGAAAACAATTTGATTTTAGATCTTTTGGAAATTTTCTTTGGTCTGTATAACATGTATGTCATTTTGTGCTTCGATGTTTGGCTGGTTAACAGATCGAGCTCGCGTTATTTGACACTAAATCTGAACAGTGTTATTGGTTCTTGGACCAGGCATTGGGTTTTCTAGTATTTACGTTATATAGCGTAGAAAAGACCTTCTTCTGCCGACATTCTGTGTAACCCAGGACTTGAAAATGTAAGGAATAGAACTTGACTACTACGAGCTGATTTTCAAATTATTAAATTATACTTGGAAAAATAAAACTGAACTCGGCAAGAACGTTACCTTTTTGCACACGATTTGGAGTAAAATGATCACGGAGCGAAGCAATTGTAATATATCTGAGCCTTTGTGGCAAAAAACCCGGTTTTATTGGCTCCTATCTCTGCTAAAGTCTACAAACAAAAATGAACAAGAGGTAAACAACTATCAAGTCATAGTCCTTGTGACAAAAAATTTTTTGGCTTCACCTCTGCTAAAAAATGAATAAAGAGTAGAATTCACTTTACTGTTGACAAAAACAAAAGAACATGGAGCCATGCAATTGTTATATATCTGAGCATTTGAGATCAAAAAACTTTATTGGCCCATGTTTTCACTAAGACTTAAAGAAAGAACGTGCATGGAGCTTAGCAACTGTTATATCTGAGCCAAAAACACCATTACTGGCCCATGCTATTTGAAGAGAAATCTGACTGTTTTTGTTTTGGAATTTGTCCTGTGTTACACACGAAAATCGTCGGCTGTAAAGGGTCTAGAAGCAACATGGCAAGTTTAAATGATTTTAAAAACATTGAGGTAATTCGAGCAGTGAAATACACAAACTGTCAGTAACATAAATAGTCGAGCTTGCCATGTTGCTCATTAAAAAATATGTTCACACTATCTCGTGCAGAAACATTCAAAAACTAAATTGTTTGTAAGACGGATGCAGACGATTTCAAGTTTGTTTTGGCTTTATAGTTTACTGAAAAATATTTTTCGTTTTTGAAAGATTTACTACGAAAGATACTTTGGTAAGTTTTTTGTCGAAACCTTTTTGCACGAGATGGTGTTTGCATGTTTTTTGGCGGAAAATTTCAAGGGAAGTCATTTTGAATTTTTTTGCCGAAAAAGTTGCCAGGGGAAACGCTGTGCAAATTTTGTCAAATTTTCCCGCCAAAAGACTTAGTATATATTGGGAAGAATTTTCTTCACACCTTTTTAATTAATTTAATTGAAATTCAATTAACTAATTAAGGAACATTGGAGGATAATAAAACTAATTAAAAGAGAAAACACTTGTGTTTATTTATTGAGTTGTTTTATATTTGAAAGTAATAAAGAAAATAAACAACTTGTGCATCAATGGATTTTATTGATTTATCTTTATGATATATAGTAACTACCATAGCAGACTTTTCATCTATATAAACAGTAGTGAAGAAATTAAAAAAAAAAATTGGCGCATGCGTATTTTGAGCGCCCGTATTTTTCTAAGTCTTTTGGCGGGAAAATAAAAATGCTTTCAACAGATGTTACTTACAGAAATAATTTTCAAAAAAAAAATTGGCGCATGCGTATTTTGAGCGCCCGTATTTTTCCAAGTCTTTTGGCGGGAAAATTGAAAAATTTTAAACAGATGTTACCAAGGAAATCTTAGTCGCAAAAAATGAACATTGAGGCTCTAAAATGTATTCCTTTTAATCAAAACAAACGAATCTCACAAATTATTCATTCTTAAACTGACTTAACAAATCTCATGAAAGGTGCAAAACGTAGCAAAATATTTACTTTTAAGACAAGACAATTCTAGCTGTTTATCTTTAACCAGACTATTTACACGCCAAAGAGAGTTTTTCAACAGAGATAAACAACAAATTAACGAGATTTCACTACAAGTAGTACCATTAATTTGTGTTTTACCTGTGCCGCAAAGCTACCTTTCGCGTGTAAATAGCCTTGCTAAAGATAGCGATAAATTCCCTAATTTGAAATTTGAAAAGCCTAAACTTAGCGAGAAATGTTTCAATTTGGTAAATTTGTTTTAACGTCGTTGAAAAACTTGCCTTGAAAACGTCAATATCCTAAACAGAGAGAGGTTTTTGGGAAATAAAACGAAATAATTTGGCTACGACTCTCTCCGAGTAATCTTGACTGAAATCTAGCTTATTTAGTGTGCTACCTCTACTGTAAACTCGTCTTGCACTTTCTTGTTCCTTGTTCCTTGTTCCTTGTCCTTTGTCCTTTGTCCTTGATTCTGACATGCAGCATCGATGGGAGAAAGCGATCTGCTGGAAAATAAAAAAGCATTCATCATTACAAATGAAAACACATCGATGCACACAGTACTCGGATATATCGCAAGCCAGTATTTTAACATTTGTAAAACATAAATGCGCACTTCCAATTTTCGTACACCCTTTAGAGATTTTTAAGAACGGGCATTACCATGGCAACGGTCCAAACTGAAAGTTCACTTTTTCTTGAAGAGACGCTTGCCATATTGTTTTCAAATTTCTTTTTACGGAAAGGTAATTTTGTCTATTGTAAAATAACCACAATATATAGATACTCGATAATCACCACGTGCAAAAAATTTCCAGACCCGGTTGTTCAGAGCAGAATAAACTAAACCAGGATTGAAATCTATCTCTTTCTTACTTTCTTTTTGCTAACTTTAGCTACTACCAGAAAGTGTTGTAAAATTAGAGACTACGAAAAAACTCTTGTGAAAGCAAAATGGAACTTCAGGCAGTTTTTAATCGGTTAACCTGCTCTTGAACAGCCCGGGACAGACCTATAAATATCAGTGTCTTTAAAGGAATCAACTGACCTGTTTAAAAATGTCATCCTGAAGTTTCCCTTCCTTCTCTGCAATAACGTAGCTGTAAATGATATCCAGTTTCTGCCATCTTGAACTTGAGATTTTCCTGAAGATAGAAAGATACATTCAAGGTTCGAATATAAGTAGACCTCACACCATTCCTAGATAATTAACGTAGATACACAATCAGTTACAAACAGAATTAGGCCGAGCTACAGAGACGGCCAAAATGACAGCCAGGAATTTTGAATGAGGAAGCCATGAAAGGATCTTCCGAACCGCCCCACCCCACCTCCAAGAGTACACGAATAAAATCAACATTGTATTCAGGGGGAGAGGTGAAAAGAGAGATACACGTCGACATTAAAAATTGTGTTAGCCTTTCGGACGTTATCCTGGAAGATTTAACAATTCATTCAAAGTCTCTCATCGAGAAAAAACTTTCTTCTTTTAAACGTGATGCAAGGGGTGGACCATTAGAAATCGCGGGCGAAGAACAAAAAGGTTCAGTGTATGATTCTTTTAGTCCAAGTTGTCTGCAGTACGTTTTTCGATGTGGAAGGCGTTTTCGGTTGGTTATCTGCTTGTAACAATTTTTTTGGACGATATTCCTTAGCTTTGCTGGAATTTTTGGGGGGAATTTTCACCCCCTCCCCAACCCTTCCTGTGATTTCTAAAGGCCAATCCCTAAGTTAAGATTGAGTGTTTTACAGTACAAAACTGCACATGAGAACCTGCATTTAACAATTTAGCCTAAACAGTTCTTATATAAATAGTATTTCCTAAGATTTTAGTCTATTTAGGTTATTATTTTCTTGAGAAAAAAACTTTTTAGTGCTGGAATAATATCGATACTGCCAGTTGTCTATACCAAATATAGACATATTCATGTCTAAATTACTTCAATCTAAACCGACATCACACAAACCCTAGCCCTGTTTTTTCGTATATTTCATTTCATTTGATTTATGAATTCAAAGGTTTTAAATGAATTCTATGAAATAAGAACCTGCTTTAAATTCATTTAGGGTCAAACAGGTTCTTATATAAAAGCGGTGCAAATGGTAATTTAGTTTTATTTCAGCTTCTTATATGCAAGATTGTTATACACCTTATTCCAAAATGGCCACCATCTCTCATTTTTAAGCTCAAAAATCAAAAAAATATATTTTTTCTTGAACGAGGTAACAAGGGCCAATTTGTATGTGCATAAATCAGCGGCCATTTTGGAATAAGGTGTATGTACATTGGTAACAACTGCCACTCACCTTCAGTAGAAGACACGCCATTATCCTACTGTGTGTCTGTCCATATCAATCATAATATTTCTCCCAGCCATCTGATGAAATCTTGTTATCCGTTTTGACCTAATTACGAAATACAAAACGACAATAAGAACCTCCACAGTGATTCGCATAGTGTTTACGCGGAAGACGACACAACTCGCACAAACTTTTATGAACCTAACTGTGATGAAAATATATATCGACAGTTTCTTCAAGCTTGATGGCGTGAACCTCCTTTTTACATACCAAAAATGGAAACGAAGTTCCCAAAAATGAACTTCGATTCCTTCTTTAAGAAAAACTGCCCCGACCCCCCTCTGCCATCGATGAACAATTGCCCACACACAACAATAACAACAATCCGGACCGTTTTATCTTCGAACTGTAAATTTCTCTGTCGATGGGTAAATTTCATCTAGCTTTACCCAAGATTTCTTAAGAACTTGCAAAACTACAATATGTTGTATTACCTCTAACGCGACGCTTTCTGCCACTTCTTCGATGCACGTGTTCACGGCCATCGTCCAAGCGAAGTTCTTGCGAGTCAATATCTCCACGCTTTCTCGCTTAAGTGTCGTACCAAATCGGACCATCTATCACTTTCATTTAAGATTTACCAACGTTGATTTGGCTGATTTCTTTGCGCCAGAAGAACTTTTGAACGACATTTTGGATTAAACGTTCGTTCGCCATGTTTTTTACGTGCGAATAAAATTGAATAATTTAAAAATGAATTAAATATTCATATCCACCTTGCCAACGATCAGAACCCTCAATCATTTTTCTTTCAAATGCTAATTATTCAGCTATTGTGTCAGGTTTGAACTTCCACTGAGAAAATGCTACAGAAAAGATGTGCTGGTTGGCAAATCGTAAGGCTAAGACTTTCTAATATTCGTTTTACTTCAAAAAAATTGTATTTAGCAACTTCGACATTTTACACGCAAGTAATGATTCCTGTCATTTATAGCTTGTGTAGTTATTTCAAGGTGCTGGTGCACTCTATTTATCATAATAATGATTTAATTTTTTTGAATACATTGCTGCAACATCTGATGATGGGTACAATAAAGTTGTTGTTGTATTAATAGCGGAGTTCCGGCGGCCCAAGGGCCCCAGAGTGGAGTCCCATAACCATCCTGTTTTGCTTTCGTGTGAGTGGGGAGTGAGGAGAGGTAAAAGAAAGCGCGTACAGCCTGAGAAAGGGCAAACCAAAAGTGCCGCGCGCTCCAAATTTTTAACTGTTTCCTTTTTCAAAATTTTCTTGCCATTTCTGAACGAGTCTATGCGGAGAAGCGAGAGCCATAACCATAGAAATTAAAAACAACCTTGCACCTCGTTTAACATGGTCAAAATGGCCGCTGATCAGGTGACGTAACGGTGTTACCAGTGTTAATTCAGTTACAGTTACAGCTCAAGACAGCCAAGTCAACAGATCAACCTCTTTAATGCTAGAATTCTTAACAGCATTCTCGAATAGACCATTTTCACATTCTCGGTATTGAACTGGAACTACAGTGCTTCAAACAGAGGATAATGCGGGGAATATCATTAAAAGAACATAATCCAGTACCATTTGCATTTGAAAAGATTCCCCACACTAGCCTCCATTGCAAGCTAGTTCCAGCCCAATACAAAGTATACGAAGATGGTCCATTGGTACGCCTTGAAAGAAAAATGTTTTGACCGAATGACGATATTCCCCTGTTCCACATGACTCGTTCAAATTGTTTTAAGTTCTGACAAATTATCTGTAATTTGTTTGCCTTGTTTTGTTCTCGTCTTCTCCGAAGTCCCTGCAAGTATCTTGACCCTCTGTATTTCACCTCCATCGGACTAAATAGACTGTGTCACAACAGACTGTTTAAATTCTTGTTTGTCCGGTTCCATCTTCAGTTTCTGTGTTCTGAGGCAATTCTCCAAAAACATCCTGCAAGACCTTGACAGCAGTGCTACAAGGCTCTAGCTCGTCATATACCCGCTTGTGAGCACCGAATACAGCGGATGCTAGACAGGGACGGAAAGAACCGTGTGTAAGCGTACTTGACACATACCATGTTCGAGAAAACAGACGGAAGGGGAATAAGTACCAGTTGATGAGTTACCCAATGGAGATTGTACTGAGCCTGTAGCTTTCAACGGGGTTGCTTAACAACATGACGTAATCTGATTGCGTTATGATGACGTGTCTGTTTTCAAAGTATTCAAAAGGGTTTGTAATAGATTTTTGATTGGATATTGCGCACGGGGAACGCACGTGAAAATGCACGAGGAAATGGATGGGGAACACAGTTTTGATCCGAACAAGAGAGCACTTGTTCGACAACGACAACAATTGTTGAGATCCTAATTAAACAAGAGATTAGCTTACATTTTTCACAACTTCCTTTCTCGTCTGTTTGATCATCGACTGGCGACTCCTATGGAAACAAAAACAGCGCCATGTTAAACTGATCGCAAGTTGAACAGCAAAGTTTTTGATTAGAAGTCTCCCTGAGATGATCAGACACCTCATTCTATTTACTTGTCTACTTAAGTTTGTTATAAGAAATGCAAGGAGAAGTTAGAAACAGATGACAATGGTAAATCCAAAGTGCTATGGTCACTTCGTATTTCTCGTAATTCACCTTGGGCATGTCTGGACAAAAGTCGTGCAACACGGTCAAGGTGCAAATTGTTTGGTACCAAAATACGTATTTGATAAAGCTCGAGTTAACACTCTGATCAAAAGTAAGCTACATGGAATGAGAGTGCGGGAAGACATTGGTAAAGGCGGGCGGGAGTGGGGAGGGGGGATAGGGAGAAATCAATGGGAAAGAGTCAGGCGAATACATCAGTGAAGTGGAGGAGGAATTAAGTTACTCAGTAGGGAGGTGGGGGGGGGGGGGTCGGTAAAGGAAGAGGGATAAAAATAATAGTAAACGCAACTTCTCACCTGAGTGTTAAGTTGTCGAACATAATCTCCGATGTATCTTTTGTAAGTGTCGCGGTTTTCCTCCAACACAGAGCCAAGAGAAACAGCATCCTCTGCTGTCATCAAGGACGTCATGTGACACAATGAATTGCAAAGCTTCCGAAAGGAATTATTAAAGTGAAGTCAGTAGCAGAAACCTACGAGGCGCAGCGACTAATAGCTAAGGCTGGACTCCGGGCTCGGCGAACGATAACGGGCAATGTGGATGGCGACCTAACTCTACCCATATAGCTTTCGAAATTTTCACGTACCACTTGATATATTTCCAAGGGAATTTAATTTTGTGAAAAATTTTGCGGGAATCAAATTTCGCGATTTGGCAGGAAAATTGCATTGAAAAGAACTAAATTTCGCGAAAATTGAATGTCAAAATGGGCGCTATAGTTTCTGAAGCCGTACTTTATAACGACAGTGAACAAAACCAAAACAAAACAAAAGTTAAAACAGGTTGACATGTTACATTTGCGAAGCTATTAAACACAGTTCAATATTTACGAGATGTCCGGAGGAAGGGAGAGTAAACATGTAAACTATAAAAAGGTTATAAATTTCCCAATAACGTATTTTCGCGGGCCTTTAATTAATCGCGAAAATCGCGAAAATAACGTCCCGCGAAAATAAGTAGAAATAAGCGTTGTTCACCTTTCTGCAAGACACGAGTCTTTCTGGAGACAGCTATAACCGGCAGATTTTAGGTTAACGTAATAAGCGCAATGGAATCGTACCTGTTGCCTCAGAGTATCTCTGTATTTGAATTCACAAAACTCTGTGATGTTCTCAGTGCCTTTCAAGGTGTCAATCAATGTTGCGTACACGTGACTAAACAGAGTCACGTCTCCATAGTAACGCCTCTCAGGGGGGACTGATAAGGGTATTACGGCATTGATCCGCACCTAAATAGAGATAAGAGTTTTAAAAACAATTTTCAAATCATTGAAAAATACAACAATACATTATCATTATATTCTTATATTTACAAAACATTTACGTTAAATTAGAAATATTAAAAAGACAAGGAATAATCTAATTTAAAATGGGTAATGAAAGCTAAGTATAAAATTTCTACCGATTTGACATGGAATGGAAGTATTCGAAAAGCGCTTAGTGCAAATTTTGGGCAATGCAAATTGACGCTGGTTCCTGGTATTATGCCTATTAACGATCTTAGGAGGGAGTAGATGATGTAGTTTATGGTCTGAATCAGAAACGATTGACTCAAAGAGTTTGTTACACTGTTCAATATGCTTATCCTTCAAAGAACTAATATTATGCAATACGAGAATAAAAAAGGATTAACAGTTCATTGCCGAGTTGCTTTGTTTAAAGTTTTTCAACCTTCCCAATTGACAACTTTGAACTTACCTTGAAGTTCTTACAATCACGAATGACGTTTTCCAACCCACTGAAAATGTCCGTCTACAAAGACAAAGAAATATAGCAAGCTTCATTTCTTTTATACCTGCGTGAAACATTGTCCTCATAACGAAGGGTGTAAATGATTCCTTGACTAGGCAGAGGAATTCTATAGCTTGCTTTCAGCCGAGGGCGGTGAAAATTGAGAATGCTAGTGCGGGAAAAAGGCGCTTGCTTATGAACTTTCAACCAATCAACGTGCTGTATAGACTCGATTAGCCAATCGGACACTACTTGGTAGCAGCGTGGCTCATACTGGCAGGAAACTTAAAAACGCTTTGCCACTCTGGTCCCAGAGGCCTTCTTCTTTCTTCTAAAGGGAAGAAAGCCGTCTTTGGATGAGAACTAATCATGTTCAGTGATGTTTATGTTTAGTGTGCACTATTCCACACCTTCTTTTCCACTTATTCACGTGTTTGCTATGAAGGATACAGTGGCCATCAACACTGAAACACGACAGGATCAGACTTTTCTTAATCGTCCTGAGATCGAAACATTACCTCTCCTAACCAAGTATCTTACATTTTTCTTAACGTTAGTTGTGAGAATTTGGTGGTACATCAGATATCCTTTAGTCTTTTAACTAGTTTACTTGACAATGTATGGATATTGTAAGGGGAAACTCGACGTTTAGCAATACGTAACACTAACCGTCCACGGTGCTGTGCCAATTGGCAAGAAAGGATTACGAAACACATTGCCAATCGCGTAACAAGCGTTCCAACGAACCTGTCAATTTAAGAACAAAAAGCGTGCGTTTAGAAAATTTGAATACAAACATAATGCAAACAGCTTACACATTATCGGCCTATGGGAGGCGCAGTGGCCTAATGGTTAGTGCGCTGGACTCCGGATCGCACGGTACAAATACGAGACCCGTCCGAGGGCACTGTGTTGTGTTCTTGGGCAAGACACTTTACTCACACAGTGCCTCTCTTCACCCAGGTGTATAAATGGGTGTCAGTGAATTGTTGGGGTAACCAAACAGAATGCTGGGGCGGAGTAACCTGCGATGGACTAGCATCCCATCCAGGAGGGAGTAACCTGCCATGGACTAGCATCACATCCAGGGAGGAGTAACCTGCAATGGACTAGCATCCCATCCAGGGGGGAGTAACCTGTGATGGACTAGCATCCCATCCAGGGGGGAGTAACCTGCGATGGACTAGCATCCCATCCAGGAGGGAGTAACCTGCGATGGACTAGCATCACATCCAGGGAGGAGTAACCTGCAATGGACTAGCATCCCATCCAGGGGGGAGTAACCTGCGATGGACTAGCATTCCATCCAGGAGGGAGTAACCTGCCATGGACTAGCATCCCATCCAGGGGGGAGTAACCTGCAATGGACTAGCATCCCATCCAGGGGGGAGTAACCTTAGTTGATTTGCTAAAATCTTGAACTGAACACGTTTTAAAACTCACTCACCTTCATAAGACCAGAATCAACATTCCTAACCAATGCCTTAACAGCTTTCTCCACAGCTTCCACGAAGCCTGCCTTTTCTGGTACGAGAAACAAACACGATTGCCACCTTTAACATTTTTTAAAAAGCCCTTCAGAATGGTCGCTCCACCAATAAGTGACAATAATTGCTAATAAACCATAAAAGCTCTAAAAATCCCCTCTATTTTAACCTCTCCCGGACGTTCTTTAAAAAAAGTGAGCCCCCTTCTCTATTAAGCACCCTTCCAGACCCCTTGACATCAAAAGGTCTTAAATGCTCTCAGACATCTTAAACACAAGACTCCTCACTGATATATCCTTACCTAAGGTCGATGTTCGTATGTAGCGTAAAAAGTTGCCCAAGGCTCTTACTGCATTTGACTTCACCTGAAACGTTTATTGCAAAATATAAATCAAATTGAGTCATCCAGTGGCAATGAAACCAGGAATAAAGCACTCCAAATTAAAATGCAACTTGGACATGCCAGCGGAACAAAACTGATTGAAGCACAAAATGTCTCCCTGATTTTTTAGAGGTGTCCGGCTTACAGACAGTTACGATACAGCACCAGTTGTCCGTCTTATAGAGGTGTCCGGCTTACATCGAGTTGCGATACAGTAAAATGACTGAAAAACAGCTCGCAGGGACCAACACCAGTTGGCTGTCTTATAGCGATGTCTGTCTTTTATCTTTTCTATATATATTGTAATGTTTTTAGGATTTTTATGGTTATTTTAATTCTATTTTTAGATGTCCAGGGCACCCCTCGATAACAGCATTTGCAGGTTTACCCTGGTTAAATATGTTTATATTATTATTATTATTATTATTATTATTATTATTATTATTATTATTATTATTATTATTATTATTATTGTTATTATTATTATTATAGCGGTGTCTGTCTTATTGTAGTGTCTGTTAAGATAAAATTGACTATAAAACACAAACCTTTTCGTTATCGTCGGCTGCTGTGATCGAAGTATGTAACAGTTTCAGGAGCAGCATGTCAGAAAAATCTTTCATAAAACCCATGTCTTGACAAGACCTGCCCAGTGAACATTCAACCAAAAGTAAGAAACTGAAACATACTTTGTTTTTCAAATAACAACTTCAACTTACTTTCGAGGATAGTCCTCAAGTTAAAATTATCGCCCAATTAAAGCACACAATGAGGACACTCTCGAAATGCCAAGTCATTGTGTGGCCATAAACCAAGCCACTGGTACTTAGCAACTGTGCTCACACTGAACTTTAATAGCTACATGGCACACAACGAATCACAAGCAAGCCACTATTGGGACTAGCCTGTTCCGGGTGTTCGGTTAGTGGGGTACGGTGCAAAGGAAAACTGAAGGCCTACAACAGGCTATAATTATTGGGACAGGCACCAACTGTCTGTCTTACAGAGGTGTCCGGCTTATAGTGAGTTTAGATACAATAAAATGACTGAAAAACGGCGCGCAGGGACCAACAAATGTTGTCCGTCTAAGAGAGGTGCCCGGCTTATAGAGAGTTTAGATACAGTAAAATGACTGAAAAACGGCGCACAGGGACCAACACCAGTTGTCCGTCTTAAAGAGGTGTCTGGCTTAGAGTTTAGATACAGTAAAATGACTGCAAAACGGTGCGCAGGGACCAACACCAGTTGTCCGTCTAGAGGTGTCTGACTTAATCTTAATTCTAGTTAAATGTATTTTAATAATTTGGACTTATTAAACACGACTCTTAGGAAGACCATGATGCACAGTATATGATAGGACGTTGTGTAAAAACTAAAGATTGATGATGATTTTAGCCAACACAGCCTACATTGCCCATTTGTGCGCAAATGCGTAGAGCCAGTATCAGCCATTTCCTGCCTCCAAGATATAAAATGTCTAACACAGTCTCGAACGTAGACTTCACAGAAAAAAAGATACTGTTCCTTCACTTACATATTCATCACCAAGGAGTCGCTGAGATTGGCTAGAGACCAGGCTGCCTTCATCCTGACCATGATCTTGTCATCTGTCATAGTGGTGAGCACAGCATTGGCAGTGTCCGCTACAAACAACACGTCATCTCTGAGGCAGGGGTACTGCACAAACACGCCAAGGGCACGGATTGATGATGCCTACACGACGTACAAAAGAAAGAAAAGCTGTTTAGTCAAATAGATACTAACGAACTCCATATTGAAGGCAGTTTTAATAAACTGGTGCAAGCATGATGCTAAATTAGAATCAGCACTGGCCACAAATACGGCTATTTCTTTTTAGCAATCTCACTGATAGTTGTACATTAACATGGTGTCAAAGAGATACACATACACTCTTGTTCTTTTATAATAGCCTGATTCTATAAGAATATTGAGGCTTAGATTTTCCACAAAATTTAAGAAAATTTATGGGATGAATTAAGAGCATCCTCAACATCAGCCAAATTTTATATGTTCTTACATAAAAGAGTGTACAACATGCCAGTTGTTGTTGTTGCTATTGTTTTCAAGATGAAATTCCAGTTAATAAGCTTACAGTTCACTGAAATGAGAAAATACCATAAAAGCTCAATTTATGTCCCCAGGTTTTGTTACTTTTTGGACCTTTTGAGGTGGAGACGGGCTCATTGCAAATCATATATCAGTCAGGGTACACATGGAAGAAATAAAGCAGACTTCTAACGTTTCAGTGCTGTTTGGGTATTTATTTTATAACCCTCCGACTAATTTCTACAACGTGCTTTACTGTGGTAAAAAGTGGAAAACTTACTGTGATAATGAACGCATAATAGGAGATAAAACAATTTCAAGTTGACTGAGTGCAGTGGTAACACCTTGGTTTGATTAAAAATTAAGAACAGAAAAGGTGGCTTTGTTTGATTGTTTTGTACTCCTCTATAAAATTAGGCAACGGATATCAAATACAACAGGGTATGTTGACTACCTGTCAATTTTGCACTCCATGACAGATTTTGTCCAATGAGAATGTGCGGAAATTATTAGATGGGTTAAAATGGCTAATTTTTCTCTCATTACTTTTCCTATACTTTCGAGCATCCAAAAAGTTTTCCAATGTGCACATAATGGCAAAGGAAACAAGGCAATAAAGATCAATTTAAAAACTTTACCGTGACATTCTTGTCCTCGTCATTTGACAAGCCAAGCATTAGAGTGATGCAAAGAATACGCTTGTGTAACTGGAAAATAAAGATGCCAGATAAAAATGGACCAACAATGGTAACCATCACCATTATAGCGGGAACACAGGCAAAGAGCAGCTGCCAATCATGTGGCCTGGTGTTGAATCACAGACCAGGTGTCACATGTGAGTTGAGTTTGTTGTTGGTTCTTGTCCTCGCTCCGAGGGTTTTATCCGGGTTCTCTGGTTTTCTTCTCCCCATAAAAGCCATCGGGAATCCAAGGGCCACAGCATTCTCAGTCATCATTCGTAAGATGTTATGCGCTATCCACATCAGATAATTGACTCGCTTACTGACTGACTGATTTATGATTGATTGATTGATTGATTGATTGATTGACTGACTGACTTACTGACTGACTGACTGACTGACTGACTGATGGATAGATGGATGGATTGATTCACTGACTGACTGATGGGTTGACTGCTAATCCAAGGGCCACAGGATTGTCAGTCATCATTCATCATGGTGTTATGTGCTATTCACATCAAATAATTGACTCGCTTACTGGCAGACTGATTTATGATTGATTGATTGATTGATTGATTGACTGACTGACTGACTAACCGACCCACCGACCGACCCACCGACCGACCGACCGATGATGTATAGAAGGATGGATTGATTTACTGACTGATTGATGGATTAACTGACTGACCGACCAACCGACTGACTGACTGACCTACCTACTGACTGACTCATTGATGGACTGGCTGGCTGACTGGATGATTGGTCAGTTGATTATGTCGATTTAAAAAATACAAGATAACAACAGACTCACAGGTAGTTGCTCAAAGATAACAGCTCCAATATTTGACAAGCAATCAACAGCAGCACTGCATGAAGGTGCACAAACAGAACTTCCGCCTTGTATAATGGTGATCAGAGGACCATCTAACAACTTCAGCCAAAACTGTAAAATCTACCAAATACAATTCAAAGGAACAAATTAAAATAGCAACAATCAGCTTACAACAACAAATAATCCAGTGGTCCTCTTACAGGAAAAAAGTGCAATGTTGGGCTGCTGTTTTTGCTGAAGATCTTTTCATGACATAATCAGTCTTTTTCAAAATGAAACATGATGTGAACTAGAACATATGGGAAACCAAATTTGATGCCTGAAAGATTCAGAGTTAAGAAATGCCACCCAGTTAGCTCAGCAGGGAGAGTGCTGGTCGGCCGAGCAAGAGATCATGGGTTTAAATCCTGGCCGGACCAAAACTCAGGGTCTTAAGAATAACTGAGTAGAACGTGCTGCCTTCGTAATTTATGGCATCTGCAAATGCTAGACTTTCTAGTTGTCTCTGATAAGGACGATAAACCGTAGGTCCCATCTCACAAACCTTGTCCATATTTAATTCTATTCGAAAAGAGAAGGGGATGTAGTCCCTGGTACTGTGGTCTACCTTCATGCCTTAAAATTATAAGCCACCATGGGTTGGGAGGGTTCAAGTCGGCTCATGAGCAGACTTCCGAGCCTACTGTATGTAATATTGTGAAGAGGACATGTAGTTTGTCCTCTCACTCGCGATATATCATATATAATGTATCATTTCAGATCCAACTTGAAGATGTCAAATGATTTCTGGAATCATACAATTTCCTATTGACTTATCAATTATATATTTATTGGTATATTATTTTCCAGTACATTTTAAATTTCTGCTACAGTCTTGGAGTAACTGTTTCCAGTGTTTCACCCAATAGAGTTACAATCAATTCTCTCTTAATGAGCAACTTGGTAAGACAGACAACTGATGTTGGTCCTTGCGCACCGTTTTTCAGTCATTTTACTGTATCTAAACTCTCTATGTGAGATGGACAACTGGTGTCGATCATAGACAGAGTTGATTGTAATTACCAAAGGCACTTTTAAAAGAATTCACATCAAAAATCTTTATGTAACACACAAATAACTTCTTTAGCATACCTGTTCTTTAGAGACTGCATTCCTTCCAGGGTGGGTTTTTGTATAGTCAGCGTAAATTGCACGAGCCATTTCTTCAAGTAGCTGCAAAAGGGTTAATACACGGTATTTTTATTGACCATTAGAATAAAAACTATACACTTAAAAAATGACTGCTACAGGTATTAAAAAAGAAACAGTTTCAGCTTGAGCTGAAATATACCATTGTTTGAACACTCTTGCACCTTTACTCACTCTTGGCATAAACTCCACCTTTTTTATTAAGACAACGGAAAAAGCCTTCTATTACAAATTACCGAAGTCCCATTTTTCAAATTTCTTGTTAGGCGTAAAGAATTTTAGTGTCCTTGGCGTAAATTCTTTTTGTCTCTTTTCAGAGTGCCTTGAAAGTGGCTGTTTTGGATGCCGTACTGAAAATTGTTCCACCCACTGGAATGGTCTAGGGGTACATGTAGTTTCACACGCCAACTACATAATATTTAATAGTCTAGATGAAATTTTGCCAAACTTTGCAAAGACTATTTTGTCCTTCTCTGGGGAACATTCAGATATTACATGGGAGCTGCACTAATAATAATATTATAAATGGAATCGCATTCTCAGTCTACATGAAACATATCTTAAAGAAAGAAACTTTCCTTCAACACAGCCAATTGAAAGTTGATGTAAAAGAAATTAAAAAACAAATACTGCTTGAACCTTCATTGCAGATAGTGTAAATGATACATCAACATCCTTTAGACATAAACATGCCAGGTCCCTGAGACATTCCACCACACTGGAACTGCAGTAAGACACAACAAAACACTTTAAACAAGTGCTTCAAGTTTTAAATTAAGATTAATTTTAAGCTCAGCTCAGGCTGCAAATACCAGTTGGACATCGGAAAATGACAGACCAAAATGTGCCAATGTCGCAACTGTAGTCGGACAGAATGTCTGGCCTTTTTTATGCCTTCCAGTGCAAATGCTGATGTTTTAAGTTGACAACAGAGTTCTCTAGAGTTCGCTGACATCACTACTGTGCAGCGACCGAAATTGTTATCTTTTCATTTGCCACCTTGTTTTTCTTTCCATGCATTGTTGGGGTTATGTAATACTCAAGTGTATTACGTAATTACAGTAAATTTGTAGAAATAATTTATTGTCTGTTTTCTCAGTTTGCCAGTCAAGTACGTCGTTTTGTATGGAGCCACAGATTCTGAATCACGCTTTATGACAATCATGCTTTATTGGATGTGAACTGATATTAGTAAGAATTAAAAAATGTGAATTCTACTGTGGCTTCGTCATATGCAACATAGCCTTTAGCTACACTACTGTTTTCTTTGATCAAAATAGGGACTAAGTTGGTAAGACACCCTTTCAAAAGAAAAAAAATATTTGTAGCCCTGTCAGCTAGTCACATTCCATCAAAATGCAAACTAGGCACATGCCAATCAAAGTAACTTCAACCAATCAAAATTAAAACTCAGGAGACACTTTAAGCCTTACAGAAAAATGCAGGTTCACTCTAGAGCAATAAAGCTAACTCATCCTTCAAGTGAAAGGAGAAACAACATGATACTTGGAGCCATGTTTGTTTAGATCTATATTTCCTTGATAGCTTTGTAGATATCTTTAGGGGGTCACCTTACATGAGGATTCAGTTCCTCCCTGATGGCAGCCTTTTTGTATTGATTATTACAAATGAAGTTGTTATAAATAAATAAAAATAAATAAAACAAAAATGTAGGCAATGTCAATAATTATTATTTTGTCATTTGCAGTCCATCTCAATCTTCTCCATCGTTTTACCATCCTCTTTCCTGTCTGGTTAAATATCTTCTAAATTTGGTGTTTCTCTTCCTTAGCAAACTATTACTTCGAGGTTGACTTCATTTTATAATTTAAGAGCAATTTTGTTTGTCATGAACAAGATATTAATCCAAAAATATTGTGACATGGCTCCTTTAATAACAGCCGCAAGACATTTTTAAGAGCATGCATACCTTAATAAGAAGACATAGCTCTTCACAAAAGAGCCTAAAAACTGCAAGGCTTCCAAGCGTATTACAGGTGAATTCTCTAGCCGGTTTACAGCATGGGCACACCAATGCACCACCCACGGTGACTCGGGAGGCATTTGTAACTCAGGGTTCAACACTGCAACACTGCAACTGCTGTTATCAGTCGTACCCCTGACAGCTTGTGTAATGTTCCTGTTTCCTGTGTTGATTTCTGCAGTGGTTGGCCTCATAATTTCAACTACCTCTTGGAGAGGCGTGTGTACACATACCACCATTCTTAAACAGGACAACAGGGCAGTTTGTAGGTTTGGGTCTGAAAACAGAAAAACAAACTAAGGTTACTTGCCAGTTAGCTTTCAGGTACTGGTAGCAGCTCTCTTAGGGTCTCACATAAATGGCTTGCCACCCTTTGAGTGAACAATAGAACAAACATCAAGAACAATAACCCTAGCCCCCAAAACAATAACAACCGCTACACTAGAGAACCTGTAGAATTACATGCTTTGAAGAGCTGCTAGGCTTCTTCAGGGATTAAAGCATTGAAGGTAGGGAAAATAACTTATTGCCCCTGTTGGGATTCTCGTCATATGTTGGTGGGTAACTTCAAACATCCACTTCTGTGGTTATTGCAGCTCCATTAGGACTTACATGCGACATGTAGAGATACCACAACTCCAGGGCAGGGCATTTTTATTAATAGGAGTCTTCACCAAGTACAGATCAGTTAAGAAAAACACGAAACATAGCTTTTGTTTCCTGTCATCCAGAGTGTTGTCCTGTGATGTTTCTAGGAAAGGAATTTGGGCCCTTTGCAGCTGACTACTGATCAAATGGTACAATATCCACCATGCTGTAGGGCTACATGCTGGGAAATCCAAAACAAAGGGAACTCCAGCTTGACTGGTTGAGGTCGCTTTGTTTGGATGTCCCAATGCATTGCTTGCCCTTCAGTAAGGTGTCATTTTGTACTGCACGACTGTAAGTGGCAAAGGGCTCTTGAAAGCTTCTACACCTCTCTCCATCTTGGAGCATTGAATGGATAACCACAGCTTGAGTAACCTTAGATGAACTAGCATTTCCCATTCATGAATAATAGCTCTAACCCAAAGCCATTTTTATGTAAAATAAATTAAATAAATAAATTTACTTTCTTTAAGAAGGTAGCACATGAGAGTCTTGGGACTTACAAACCTGTGTGGCCCTCAGCTCGAATTCCCAGTAGAATTACAATTTGTAACCTGGGTTGGTGGAAGTAAACCAGAGATCCCAGAGAAAAACCCTCAGAGCAAGGGCAAGAGCCAACAACAAATTCAACCCACAAGTGAATTCAGGTCTGGGAATCAAACCTGGGCCACATTGCACCATCCATGCTCTACTTAAAAACGGAAAACCAGAATTTACGATTTTGAAGAACATTTTGCAGGAAATGTTGTCATCACATGCCTAGGCTTACCTTTGAGAGCCAGTAGAGGTCTGAGTTGTTTGACAACTTTGCTTAAAAGTCCTTCCTTTAGTCTGTTGTACGGTGAGTTTAGTACCAGAAGGGACAGGCACTGTGATTAGACAATGGAGTAGTATTTAGAGAATATAATTTGGTTTTATCAACTGGGTTGATAATGTCAATTGGCCACCGTAAAGAGATTCAATTGCTGACGTTTCGAGCGTTAGCCCTTCGTCGGAGCGAAGGGCTAACGCTCGAAACGTCAGCAATTGAATCTCTTTACGGTGGGCAATTGACATTATCAACCCAGTTGATAAAACCAAATTATATTGTTATACTTCCCACCGACGCAGCACCACAGTTTCATTAGAAACTTACCCCCTCTAGTATTTAGAGAATACTAATTAATGTATACATTTTCCTTCTTAACCAATTTTTCATTGGCTAAACCATAGGTAGCCCAAGCTCCTTTGAGAGCTGTCGCATTAACATGACATTGTGTAATGTGACAGCTTAAATATAAGAGCAACTTACCTTTCCTCTATTTTGTCAGGGCTCATCACTAACGTTTCAACTTACTAGACAAGTGGCTAGTGACAACTTAGATGTTACTAGCCCACAAAATGTTTTACTAGCCCAGCGTTGACATTGCCTCAGTCAATAAAAGCAGAATTACTAGCATCACTTGAAAGCACAATGCAAGCGACTCTCTTTGAATACACGATGTTGGTAATTGCATTGTGCTTAAACCAACAATTTTTGTGACAAATGGGGCCCCCGGTAACATAAGACGTCCAAAATGAAATTCTGACCTAGTTTGCTAGCGTTTGCTAGTGGAAATCAAAAACCTACTTGCCAAAACTAAATTTCTACTAGTCTGTGGCTAGTTGGCTGCCATTAGTGTTGAGCCCTGTGTGTACTGCTTGTGTTTTTGTGGGTGTTTAAGGTCATTTCAAAGTGATTTCAGTGTGTTTTAGGTCCACTGTTGTCCTCTCCATATATGGACAAATGATATATGGAGAGGAAAAAAGTCACTTTAGTGACCTTTGCCAGTAAAAGATCCAAATGACACTGTGCGAAAACAAATAAATAGAAAAAAAAAAATGGCAATAAAAATTCATAAAAAGGTGTAAAAACTGTCTATAAAAAGTTCTAAAAATTCCTAAGATTACAGTAAACAAGTGGGAACTTGACATGACTGTTCATTAACAGAGTTCTCTAAGGAAAAGCCTTTTGCTTCATTGGGAGGGGGCACTTGTGATATCGCCCATCATCCATTCTGCTACGTCAAAGATAGCACCTATGAGGTTGAACAAGATGGAACAAAAGGCTTTTCCTTTAAGCACTGCACTCCACCAAAGAAGAGAACTCTATCAACAAACATGTCGAGTTCCCACTTGTTTACCGTCATCATTTTTTATTTATGTTTTTGTATTTATTTGTGTTCACACATTTCTTACTGACAAAGGTCACTGAAGCAACCAAAACATTTAGACTTTTTTAAATTTTAATCAGTGTCACCCGCTTTCCCTAGTCTAAAGTTTTAGAGGAAAGGTAAGACGTTTTTGTTAAATTTCTTTCCCACATTTTGAACTGTTTTTATTATACAATCGTTACATTCCATACCAAACTCTTACTAACCGAGCGGGAGGGCCGTACTGGGGAATATTGGCACAAAGTGTTGCCCGTACAAAAGCGACCGAGGGCCAATAATCCCCAGTACGGCTCAAGCAAGCAAGGTTAGTACGTAGTTTATTATATAGCACTCGGGTCATGCATGTATGCTTGTTAAAAACAAACTTTCAGAGACTTGAATTTAAAGGGCTTTCACTGTAACACGTCTTGATGCCGCAATCATCTCAGGAAGAACATGCTACCACGGTTTTGAAAACATTTTTTTTAATTAGAGTATTTATATAAGTTTTCTTTCTGCAGTTCTAGTTACAAATTTTAAATTATCCAACTTTAGAAAAAAATACATGGCTTAGGACCATTTCTATGGAAACAGTCTGTATGGCAAAATCCAGACCAAGAAAGAACCAATCAGAACACTTGGATTTCCCTTGCCATATAATAAAATCTCTTATATTCAAGCTGTTATGTTACGCAGTGTCATGTTGACGTGATCACAAAGGCTCCCAAAGGAGGTTAGGCTACCTGTGGCTAAGCCATGTGTGCTAATAAAAAATAGTTTCAAGGATCTTCCATATTTCTACACTTTTTCCAGGTCTGGAAAACTAATTAATTTTTCAGATTTCCACACTTTTACGGGAATTCTAGACTCTGTACAAACCCAGTTAAAAGAACAAATGCAAGATTCAAGGGTACCTTGAGTATCTGGGCCTTGGTAGTGGAAGATGTCTCAGCCATTAACGCTTGCAAGAGACACCTGTGCAGCTCATGAACAATTCCACTTAGTTTTACAGAGAAAGACGTAAAAGGACGTGCTGATGGTGAAGAGCTATGCTGCTCTCTGAAACAAGAGTTCAATTTATTTCACACTATTTACATTATAAGTTCACAGATATAAATTAAAATTATAATAATCTTCATTAATTAAGTGTAATGGTGATTCTGGAGAGTTCTGTGCTAAATTCATTGCTTAATACATTTACTCATGCAAAAAATGCTCCTACAGAATTGCCAAGAAGATATCAAATGAAAATTTAGCAGGAAGAGCAAACCAAAATCGTTGGTTTCCTATTTTGTCAGGGGATGACTTCCCTGCCATCCGTAACAACAGACGCCAGTAAATGGTTTCAATGCAGTAATACAGTCTTAGATAACAAAACTAAACCATTATTTTTGGTTTTCCTTTGAACGAAGACAAGTTTTAGCTTTTTAAAATATTGCTAAAATGGTGTGACAATGCCCCTTTAATTAATTAAACTAAAATAAAGCTAATACTATATTGAATGTGTGTCATAGCAAAAGTAGCAACTGCTTTTGAGCTGGTCACCAAGCATACAGAGAGCAATCTATATACACCTAGCCAGAAAAGTGTTCCTCCAAATGACCTTGTGAAGGCAGGAATGAGAGTGTAAATGAAATATACTGGGGGTGGGTGGTTAAGGGTTTGTACATGACTGTCTCCCTGTATACTGCATTTTTCAAAATTATCAATATGTGAACTCTGAAGTGCAAAATGTGATCTGGCAATATCATTGCATTTCTTTGCTGCTGTCAATCATAATTAAGACAACCACTACACCACAGGTGTCAATTATTCATTACCTTGATTAAGGGATTATGCAGGTCTTATATATTACCTTATTTATTTGATTAAGCGCCCTGGGTGCCTGTTAAATTTTTGGACCTTGAGAGTGGGCGGTTATTCAAGGTGGGTGATTATTCGAGGCTGGGCAATTATTAAATTTTTCACCATTTTCAGCAAGTAGTAAGTCTTTTTTTGCAATAAAACAATAAATAACAACAACATGTGAAGATGTACCAAAGCAGAATTTTAACTGCTCATTAAAAGTTTCTTTAAAATACTAAGAAAGTGGGTGCTTATTTGAGGTTGGGCGCTTAATCAAATAAATACAGTAAATGTATAGATTGCAGCGTTGAAGAGTACCAGTACTCTATGCATAAGTGGAGGGGGCAATGAAAAGGAGAGAACCTTCCCCAATATAACAAAATGTTAAATAGCTAATGCAAACAGGCATTACAGGACACTCTGTTTTCCAAAATAGCTTCTGCCTAATGGTTGATTTGCTGGACTCAAGCAGTTCAAGTTTGAGCCCTGGTTGGGTCCCTGTGCTGTTTTCTTGGGAAATACACTTTACTTGCACAGGGTCTCACTTCACATAAGTGTTTTAATGTGTACTCTAGTGAATTTAATGCTGGGGGAAGGGGGGGGGGTACTAACCACACAATGGACTAGTACAGAAATAAGGATAAGCTCTGGAAGCATGGGCCATTTTGTCTGTTGTAGACTTTCCACTTTGATAAAGGGCATGTTAAAGTTATATTGAAACTTGACTTTTTAATTTCTACCCCTACCTATCTTCGGCAGCCACTAAAAATTGCCTGGAACCATCCAGCAAGTCCATCAGAACTGTAACACCACCAGCCCGGCCCTGATAAAATCAATATGAATGTTACAGCATCAAGCTACATCACCACATTTCAAGTCATTTTTGAGGCAAACTAAATTACCGTTAAAATGTAGGAAACCTTAAAAAGACACTTAACTAAGAAAGACACCTACAAAGTTGTACTAAACCAAACAGGAACAAGGATGGTTATGGATGGAGGAGATTGAGACAGATTGCAAAATTAATGAGAAAATTAAAAAAATTGGGCTAAATTTTTCAAAACATACAAACCATGATGTAGCTCCATTGATGGTAAATTATGTTAACTTTGCAAAATTATAATAGGTGGCCAATTTGTTTGTGAATAATTATGTGTTTTGTCTAATAACAGAACACTGTGACTCCAGTGCTTTGTGCAATCAAGATAATTTGCTTCATTTGAAGTCCAGCATGCTAACTATTTACTAGCAACCATATCAATCAATCAATCAATCAATCATCATGAAATACTGTATTAGCAACTGAAAGTAATTAATTTGGTATTTTCATATCAAAGTTAAAGTGGCATGTGTCACTACATTTGCATGCTTAAAACCCACTTCACTATTGATCTTCAGAAATAAACCTTATTCACTTGTGCAGTTTAATGTTTTCCCAATACAGACAATGTGATATTCTCCAGAGAATAATTCTTTTATCCATCTAAAAATTATGCATGCATGCATCCATGTACACACGACTAATTGAATTCTCTAAGAATTCTCTAAGGCCGGGCAGGGCTGGGTTGCTCAAAGCTAGGTTAAGATAACCCAACATTAGTGAGAAATTTGAATTCAGATCAGTTTAATTCTGTTTGTTTGATGATTGCATGATCTGGAAAGAATAGAGAAAATTATTAGAGAAAATGCTTTTCAACAAAGAAAAGGAACCCAGATTGAAATGTAATCCCGGGTTAGCGCTAATCAGCCTTCGAACAACTGGGCCCAGAGTATAAATTCACATGTTCTGTAATGGGACAAAAAACTGCCCAAGTGAATAAGGTCCATTACTTATTAAGACAACTAATTTTGTGAGATTATTCATTATCAAAAATGTTAATCAATCCTGGGAATTTCAGGGGTTAAATACTTTCCTCTTACCTTTGGGGTAGGATCCTTCAGAATTATTGTAAATAGAGACCAAGATGATGACACTGTATTATCAGGAACAAATGACGACCAATAACCAAACAGGACTTTCTTGTCTGTGCTCTAAAAATCCAAAACAAAAAAAAAACAGCCAAATTATGTGCTTGAAATACTAATTCCCCTTACTAGTTGTTAGCATATATTTCTTTTCATAACATTTCTAAAAAGTTTGATTGTATGTCAATAATGTGGACTCTACTAACTGATGATTTTCTGTATTCTCATCACCTGTCTGCTTAACCACACTGCATTATTACACGGAGAAATAAGATATCAATCCCTTTTGGAACTATCACATTATTGCAGTGTAATTTTATGCACAAGAGCACCATTCAATTGCTCTTATTTGTTTGGATAGCAACTCTCACTGAAAACAAGGAAAAGGCCCCAAAATCTCAGAAGCAAAAAAGCTCTCTTCCAATAAGCCTCCACACCCACCCACCCACCCCCCGCCCAATTCCCACTCCATTCCAACATACTCTGTATGTGCAAGGATCTGTTTTTAGGTTTAGTTGTAAGAGAGCAATACAATTATTCCTTCTGTGTTCAAATTTTGTGTTAATTAGGGAGTTTCATAATGCAATGTAATTGCCACATTCTGTCCACTCAATAAAAAAATAATACATCCTTGCCATAAGAAGTACTTACTTTAATAACTGCCTGAAGGCAAAGGAGAACATTCAGCCGAACTTTTGACGTTATTGATCTGAAATAAAAACCCTTCACATTGGCTACAGTCACAAAAAACATTGTCATTTACAGGGGAATCCTATTTTACAATATTTGCCTCATTAGCATAAGCGATTCAGTTTCTGATGGAACGACAAAAAATCAGTTCTGAATATTGAAAGTTCATAGCACGATTAACTCTGCTAATGAATTTCAGCTCAATGTATTGAATACTTTTTGTCTGACGCGGGTTTAAAAACTCAAAATTTTACAAAGAATATATGAGCTCATTAGCGCTTTTATCACCCAGAAATTTTGGAGTTTTTGAAAGACAATTTCTAATTGAATTTTACACGCAAAGAGCTAAAAATTTCACCATATACTAAATTTCACTAGCTCTTTAACTGTTTGGAGTCCATTCATATCTAACATGTTGCCTTCTGTATGCCAAGCCGTGTGCTAATGAGCCAAAATGTAAACAATGACGGCAGCATGAATCCCCATATACCAGATAAAAAAATAAAACATCAAGGCAAACAATGTATTCTCTACTTGCACAAATCCCATAATATACCTCATTTACCCCACAAAATTTTGCATAATCATTGTTTGCAATTTCTCCTGGGACATGAGGATGTCCCGAGGGAAATCTAAAACAATGACTATGCAAATTTTTGGGGGGGTAGAAGCGGTGTATTATGGTATTGTGCAAGTAGAGAATATCAAGACAAGAAAGATCTGTCGCAAGTACCATCTTGCAGTCACTTGGGAAAATCGTTACTGGGGAAAGAAATGCGACGAGGAACCATAGTCTCCAATACCGGTCCCACAAATGACTCGAAGATTCATGTCAGATGTCTTCTCATTTCTAATGCCAGCAATGTCATGATCTGATATTCACTGATTACCAATGTCAATCATTCAATCACGGATATCACTATAAAATCTGAGCAATCAATTATTTTTAATATTCAGTTGCCCCCAGCCATTGAAGAATATGTTAATATAACAATGCTACAAAGTACAATTATACTACAATGGTGATGAGGTAAAATGAACATAAAGACAGGTTACGAATGCCCAACACTGACCCTCCAACAAAATGCTATAGGCAACAATACCGTAGGTCAAGTCTTTGATAATTTGCAATAGGCCATTTCCGAGTTCTCTTTTGCCTCAGTGTCAAAACGAGTCTAAGTGCGAAACCATTCATGTGCAAATGTGTTTTTAAGCTCATTACCACATGAATAGTTTCACACTTAGACTCGTTTTGAAACAGAGGGAAAAGAGAACTCGGAAATGGCCTATTGTTAAAGTGCACCTAACCCCAAAATATTTTTTCCGCTAAAATAAACCTTTGCACCAGTTTGAAAAGCATTGCACCTTTTGTTTCCCCTTTTCACGAAAAACTGTGCATCACTTGTTCCACGATAGAGTCAAAAGAGGCATGGGTCTATTCCCTATTCGACGTCACAAACTAATTTGCATGCACATTTACAAAGACTTGATGCGATTCAAATCAGTTTGTGATGTCAAACAGAGAATAGACCCATGCCCCTTCTGACTCAGTCGTGGAACAAATGATGCACAGTTTTTTGTAACTTTTGAATGCTACAAATAGTCAGAAATTGGGAAAAAGGAAAAACAAAAGGTGCAATGCGTTTCAAACTGGTGCAAAGGTTTATTTTAGCGAAAATAATATTTTGGGGTTAGGTGCACTTTAATGATTAGGTGATAATTACACATCAGGCCCTATTTGTTCAAAGGGCAGGTAACGCTATCCAGAACAAACTATGCCATCCACTGGTCAGTGATTTATCCAGTGTATAGTGCCACGCACCCTTTGAACTGGGCCCAGCAAAATACCTTAGTCTTGCTGTCTGTCCTGCCTCACTATCAGAATATTCTGAGTCAGAACTTGCAGCCGACAAGCTTGAAGCGCTGTGATAACCTGACGACTCAGCCCCTGATCCATCAGAAGCATTAACATTTGTTGCTTCACTGTCTCCATTTTGAGTAACATTGCTTCCTACATTACGTGTTTCATTTCTTGGGGTATTCCTTGGTCTCAGACTAAATGAATGGTTGTCATCACAAGGAGATTCTTTTGGCGCAGTGCAATTTAAGTAACATGCCGCAAATGTGGGTGTCAGTGCATCCATTGAGGAGCTGCCAACAGACAATTGTTTTGGTGTTGTCTTTGAAGGTGCTGCCACTGTCTGTTTAGATTTCTTGTTTGGTCGCCTCTTTTTCTTCTTGCTGAGAATAGAGTATGTGCGATCTCTCTGAGGTATTGTGTCCAGATGGACTGACGATAAATCATCAGGCTCTATCCCTACAACAGAAAGACAAATCAGAACAGAAGACTTGCTTTCCACAGTTTGTGGCTCAGACACTTTACTCTCAAAATGTTTCTCTCCAGCCTAGCCCCAGTTGTTCAAAGGCACTGTCCTCCAGTTAATCACCATCCAGTAGCGTGGTTTGTTTTGTTAACACTTATCCACTGGAAAGTGATTTATCCGGTGGGTACTCCTGGTGAATTTAAGGGGCGAGAACCCTAACTACAAAATGGTTTCTACATATGACTTCTAAACATTACATCTTGGGTTCCGTTTCAATCCTGCGATTAGTTTTTTTGCCATGCTTGTTCTATTGGAGGCTCATTTCACTTTTGGCAGTTTTGACCATATTTGGAAAGTCACGTGACCAGAACACAAAAATGCTAAAAACTCTCACAGCTTACACCTTTCTCGAATGAAACCAAAACCAATGGATAAAGTGCATTCAGATGCAAAATCTGCAGTATGGATTTGTTGAAATTCGTAATACTGTAAAAGTTCTGTCGTCACAAAAATTTCATGACGTCATAGCTTTTTAACTGATTGGAATCTCCATAAATCCATACATACAGATTTTGCATCTTAATGCACTTTATCCATTGCCTTTAGTTTCATCCAAGAAAGATGTAAGCTGTGCAACTTTTAAGCGTTTGTGTTCTGGTCACGTGACTTTCCAAATATGGTCAAAGCTGCCAAAAGTGAAAGCAGCCTCCAATAGAACAAGCATGGCAAAAACTAATCCCAGGATTGAAAGGGAACCCAAGATATGATGATAGCAACCATTTTGTAGTTAGGATTCTCCCCCCTTAATGCTTGGGGAACCGTGCAATAGACTAGCATCCCATCCAGGGTGGAGCAGAAATACTCTTAGTCCCTTGAAGCTACAGAAACAGGGATAAGAGGCAGTCGATGGGCACCTAGGCCTGAATGCAGACTTTTTCCCACAGCTTGTGGGAAGAATGGTGGCCTGACGGTTGGCACTGTGGACTCCAGACCACGGCCGTCATTGTGTCATGTTCTTAAGAAAGACACTTTACCCTCAGAGTGCATTTTTCTATACTGTTTGGGCAAAAATAGACAAAAGTCTGCATGAAACACTGCGGAGAAGCAATGCTTCTAGTCACATTATACTACAAACATCACAATAATCTCTGGGTGTACGCCACACATTTAAGGAGGCAGTGTGGCTGGGTGGTTTAGAGCGCGGGTGTTGTAATTCGGAGGTCCCAGGTTCAAGGACTCCTCCTTGCCACTAGCAGGATTTGTTTCTGGATGGTCACGAGTTCAAATCCTCGGTCACACTTTGTAAATAGCCAACTGGTCGGCCACCTGCCAGCTGGGATTTTTAACTAAGTTGTGTTCATTTGAAGTATTTGTTTCCTTTGTTTCAGTAGCATGCCTGTAAACTAGTTAAGCTTAGTGCTTATGAAGCATGACAAATTAAAATAACATTTAATTTAATTAATTTAATTTAATATTGGTGCAAGTACAGGCTTTACATGTACCATCGTTATAGGGAGGAAACATATTTCATCATGATGGAATAAATCAGCTGACATTCTTCCACATGTTCTTGGCAAAATAATTAATGGTTAAATAATCCGTCATCGTGTTCCATTATTTTGCTAACCCTTATGTGCTAGGGCAGTACTAAATGAAAGCTTTGTTGTCCCAACGTGTCACAGAGGACAACAAGAAGGTCTTGCTGCATGTAAGACACATATGCACCAAAATTAACAAGCAGTTCTACCTGATGTGTCCTTTAATTTCTGGAGGCTCTTTTCATTATACACTGGTTTGTAGCCAGGCATTCCACAAAACATAAAGTTCTAGACAAAAGCAGAAGAGTTTAAAGTCAACAGAACAGATAAAAATAATTATTATTTAACAATAACTTTTATCGTGCTCATGTTATGCTAAAAGTCTGCAAGCAGCGTGTCTTTCACATTCTACAGTAAATGGTTTGAACCCGGGAGTAACAGTTGATCGTGTAGTTTGATCGTCCGGGTGAGGGTAGTCCTGAAGTCCTGAGAAGGACTGTTGTCGGTGACAGTGACTGACATTTCGACAACCTCAGAGTAATGTGAAGAGTTGTCTGTCAGTCAAATCTTACAAGTCTGGTTTGGGACAATAGTTCTTACACTTCTTCTGAAAATAACCATACTAAAGTTATAAACCACAAGTTTTGTAGCGGTAGTTACCTTAAGTGCAGCCAGGAGAGGCCCAAGATTTTGGTTCTGGCCTGAACAACCAAGTACAAGGACATGTGGAAGAGCACGTAAAACTGTGTTGACAAGCTGAAAGAAAGGACAAAGGTTTGCCAAATGATGGTGCATTTTATAGAAATTAAAACTTTCCTAAAAGAGGTAAAGTCTGCAAATAAGTCTAGTGGCCTATCAGGCTGGGGTTTATCGCAGTTTCCTTAGCATGAAACAACTAGGAGTATTTCTACTCTGTCTGCTTGCTTCCACCAACATTGACTTCACCAGTACCAATTTGAACACCTGGATGGAGAGTCACCATAGATATAGGTAACACTATATAGATAACATCTTGCCTAAGAACACAATGCAGTACCCAAGGCAGGGCTCGAACTCGGACTGTTCAATCTAAAGTCCAGCTGGCTGCCTATTTGTTTTCTCAGCCATAACAATGGGAATAAAAAGACAACTTTAAAAGATTTTCGCCGGGCTTCTATAGTTTTTGCCCACGTTCTATTAAAAATAAAGCCCGCTAAGATTCCATGGTGAGCATACAGGGCTATATTCTAGATCCTAATAGCGACCACAAAACAATTTCTATTGTCTCTGCAAAAATTACAGTGCTCAGGTTACATATAAGTGATGATTTTCATCAGTGAGGCTCTTGTGAGAAAAAAATCAGTCTTCTCACATGAACTTTGCCGAAAGAAAACAGCAAACACTACTGCACCTAGATTGTTCAGAATATTTTGATCCCTCAAAATGATAGACACTGCTCATGAATTATTCTCGTGTGCAGTATTTTATAATCTCACAGGGAGAGCTCAGTGGGTTGATGGATGAATAGATATTAAACAAGGACTGGCCATTCTCACACCCAATTGTCCGTCAATCATCAAAGTTTAAACAGGTGACCAACAATCAGTTTGAGTCCTGGCCATAGCATTACACTGCATTCTTGGGCAAGAAACTTACTCTAAGTGCCTCTGTGTATAAATGGGTACCAGCAAAATAATGCAGGGGGGAGGGGGTGTAACCCTGCAACAGACTAGCATCCCATCCAGGGGAGAGTGGAAATATTCCTAGCTGCTTAATGCTACAGAAACCTTTTTTGACAAAGGTGATGATATCAGAGATGGAAAAATGACCAAAATTTGTCACTGCTGCTTTTGGCTGGCACAGCCATTAGTGGAGAGAATATTGTGCTATAAAAACAAAAATATAGGTAATGTAAACTAACCCTAAAATGTTCAATCTCTGTTCCACATAGTTTGGGAGATGAGGCTTGCAACATATCCACAAGAAGATTGAATGCACTGCTGATGAACTTATCTTCCATGCACAATCCATTGGATGGCCTGATGGGACACAAGCAAATAGCAGTTATGTATGTCCACTGCACAAAATAAGTACAGTACTGGGGGAGTACTTAGCAAATGAATGTATTCTGCAATTTTCCCCTAGTAGTCTAAAGTTAGGTCCCTTGCTAAAACAACATTGCAACTCAGACCAACTTTTTTTGCCAATGGAATGAATGAATGAATGAATGTTATGTTGCAATATTCAGGTCATGTGGTCCAGTATTGACATCAATAATAATTATTACAGTAATTATTAAACTGTAAATAACTGTAAATATTCTGCATCATCTTCATCATCTAAAGTGATAATGCAGTGAGCAAACAAAAAGAAAAAACTTGCCGAAAATGTGACGTGTATCAGATTACCATGTACAAGACTTGAGCCACATCTTGTTGTTGTTGTTTTTTTTTTTGTGCTTAGAAAACCTAAAAATAATTTTCTGTTAAAGGTGGACAAATGAAATGAACTTGAAATAAACTTTTTCTTTATTTAAACTTTCACAAAAACTGAAGCGAACAATCTGGATGAAAAGCAATAAAATATTTTCATATTTCAAGCCTTAAAATCATGCCATACCCCGGTAAATTAATTTTATTACAGCCCGTGTCAATTCAGCCAATATTGCAATTAATAGCAATAATAATAATGTCGCATAACAATCAAAATGACAGAGCAAATGAAATGTGAATAAACTTGAAAAGAAGCAAAAGTTTTAATTGTACCTATTACTTTTTTCTGAGCTTTGGAACTAATTTGCGTGGTGGAAAAAATGAACAACTTTTTAACTTCAGTCTTGCAGTTCGCGAGCCCTAAGTCTTTTTCCCTGCAAATCTATTTTCTTTTCAGTTAGCAAGGTGCATTCTGATAGTAAACAACAACACAAAAACTTTATTTCCTCAATATGATCGAACGTGACCCATCAACATGACCAGCAATGCAAAAGTTTGACCAGTCAAAACCCCAATCAGGCCAGACATTGCGCATTGACCGGCCGTTATTGGCAGCCCTAACGTTATTTTTATCATGTAGAAATAATCACTTATTATGGCACCCAAACCATGCCGCAATCAGTTCTAACGATTTAGTTCTACTTTGTTGTAGTGTAATAAGATCAGTACTTTAATATGCATGTCAGTTGTTTCACTGCAGCCATCCTGGCTATCTATCAGAGGAAATAGAGCGCATCCAGAGGCATGCAATGCATATAATCTTCACCGATTCAGGGTAAAGAAAGGCATTAGAAGAGGCCAGAATGTCAGGTGCAATCTGTTATCTAAGAGCCTATAATAAACTTGCCAAGCTTCTGCCTCAGAGATCGAGTCACTGTCGGCCACTATGCAACATGAGAGTCTTCAACACCCCAGTCTGTAAGACTGATCATTTAGCTATTGTTATTTAGCTATTAGCTATTGTTCATAGATATGTCCAGGACTGACTGCTAATGAGATGCAAGCTCTTTATGACAAGCATCACAAAGTGCCTTCATTGATAAAGTTCACTAAAACACACAGTCATAATGCTGTCAAATAAGAAACAATATGAAAATGGAAAATAACCCAGTCAAATATGAAGTAGTAATTGAACAATGCCTGTGTTCAATCCTGGACATACCGGGTAAATGATGATAAGTGATAGTTTTAGAAAGAAAACTATACACAAACAAAGAGTAACAAGTTGTCAATGGAAATCAAGTACATAATGATGTGCATTTACCTCATGCAGACATTGGCTACACACTGGACAGCACTGCAAAGAACATCAGTCTCATGTGACAGATCCCTGCACAGTTTTACCAGGACACCATCTTTGCCTAACAGGCTCTTGCCGAACTAAAGAATACAAAACTGTTTACTGTTGCCATATTGAACGTTTCAGACCTGTTAACCTTTTTCTGCACAAGAAATATTAATTCAACAACCTCAAAGTCTACTATAAAATTCATAAGTACGGTCTACTGTCCATAAACAGACACCTATGTAAGAAGAACACCTCCTCACAATAGACACCTCTATAAGACGCACACCCCTATAAGATGGACACCTCTATAAGACGCACAACTGGTGTTGATCCCAACATGTTGATTTTTTGTCATTTTTAATTAGTATACGTGAACCCTCTGTAAGCAAGATGGATAATTGATGCCAGTCCCCATCTTAAAGAACAATACTTTCGTGCGCAAATTTCTGGGGTTGGGCAAATCACATAATTAATATTAATAATTATTATGAAATATCCTCTTTTGTTTTGTGTGTGAAAATACTCTATAAATAGTCAGAATTTGGTAAAAAGGAGACACGAAAGGGGCAATGCATTTCGAACTGGTGCAAAGCTTTATTTTAGCTAAATAAATATTTAGGGGTTAGCTGCACACTTTAATGACTATCCCCAAGCAAAACAGTAATTTTTAGGAGTATAAAATTATATGTTGATAACAACCTCTTCACACAGAGATCCATTTTCATAGAGAGTAGTTCCCAATGCCCTCAAAATGTTCAACAGTGTCCACTTTTTACAAGTCTTGATACAGTTAACAAGGAAGTTCACAAGATCATTCAATGTTTCTTGGTTTAATGCAACCTGAAATGAAGTCAAGTATCATCTGTGAATGATCTGTGAGCACTTAGCATCATATTACTAAACATTACATTAAAATGAAAAACAAGGTTCACAAGTAGAATCACCATACCACATTCAGCAATAACGTGAAGTTTCGAAAAGTTCTGATTCAGCCTTTGCTGTGGTATTGGTGGTATTACTGTGGTATTTTTGTTCCCAATGATATCAATTGAAAGGGCCTTAATTAGGGACTAGCAGACAAGTAAGTTGTTGTGGAGGAACTATGTTCCTGCCCTTCATATCAGCCAACATAAAGGGCACGAGTGAGAGAGTGAGTGAGACAAGTAAGTTTAGTCGGGGGTCAGTGTTCGCAGAAACCCATCATCAGAGACAATAATGTTATGTGGACCTCCTATGAAAATCTTTTTCATCTCTCATTATTTTTATTCTTAAGAAGGATAAAATAACGAAAATAATTATAAATTATTTTAAAACAGCTGCCTCACTTAATGGAGGCTGGGTGCCTGAGACATCCAGGAGCTTCCACTATTGGCAGCAAGCTCCTACATAGAGACTGCTCCCATGGCTAGCGCTGTAACTGTTAAAGGGACAGTTTCACGAATCGGTGCATGTGCAAGCCCACTCAACTATTTGTTTCGAGTTGTGAACTAGTGCCTGTGTCCAGAATAAATCCAACGGGCCGACAATAAATTTGATGTACAACACTAAGTTTTCACATTTACTGTGAAAATCTATTGATATTTCTGAAAAATGTCTGCGTCATTCTTACAGGAAGCTCTCATGGTACCCTGTACATACATACATAAGTGCATAAATGCATTTGAACTCGAGTTTTCTGGGATTTTTGCAACACTGATTCAGTGAAAAAAGTTACTTTTAAGAGACAGAACAAACAAGAGAAATTCAAATATGAAATAATACCTCTATTGCAACATTTTTGCAAATGGCTGCGAAATTTTCAAAGGCAATTTTCCCGCAAAAGTCATTTGCATCTTTGCCATTGTTTCTTTAACAAGGGAATGTAATGGGCTGATACCATAACTTGCACATGCGCAAAACTGTGAAACTATCCCTTTAAGATTTAAAATTTAAAACGAAACACTTTTACTACATACAAACCTTTTGTTTTGCAAAAATATTGACTACAAGCTGGCAGAACTTGGTAACAAGGAAATCGTCATTTCCACTGGAGTGAATAAGCATGCAGCATTTGGACAACACATGTAAAGCATCCTGAAAATTTAAAAAGAAAAAACGTCATGTTCGGGGTTTTTTCATAACCTCCTTATGAAAAATATCAGATGGAAAACTCCTTCTGAACAATTATAAGCCCTCCTGAATATCATGGACTTTATTTAGTCACCACTCTTAAAGAAAACTGTGTAGCACGAAATTTTCATGGGAGATTTATTTTGCAGATTGGTGATTTTTGCGTTTAGTGGGAACAAATTTTTGCGGTTCAATATGACTAAAATGTATGCTACGAGCTCATTTTTGCAATTTTCTTCTACAAGTAGTAAAACAACTTGTACTTGTTGAGCATTAACTAAACGCAACACAATCCAAAGGGGAAATGTGATACATTCAAGCATTTTTTTTTGTTTGCGATGGAAACTATTTATCCAAGCTTGAGCTGCTGTTGCTTTACATCCAATAAAAGCAAGCATGCATGCAAATTAAAAGGCAGTTGATCTCTTGTGTAAAGATCTGCAAATTCTGCTATTCTGTGCATGCAACGCAGACCTATTGGCCAACATAAACAGCTTGCTACACCAGCCAACTCTCATGCATGATGCGCAAGTGTCACATCTGTGGGTTGAAAACTTTTATCTCATGTCTAATGCCTATGGATCAATTACTCACACCTTGCTGAGAAATTTGAGATATTAAAACCTCAACTCACAGAATTTCTAAAAATATTCAGACTTCAAGCAAATGTAGAATAGAAACATTTGTCTAAATGATGTTACTTCACCCAAATTCCCTGCTTGTGTTTGACAAAACACAATCTTGGGACTGGGGCACAGAAATCATCAGACTATGAAGCGTTCAGAATAACCTCAAGAGTCTTCAGAAATGATAAGATTGTCATTGAAAACTCTGATAAAAATCTCACTCTTGACTTGGAAAAAATTGGCAGGTGTACTGGTAGCTCCTCTGTTGCTGGGCTGACATAACGTACCAGTCAAATAGAAGCTTCAACATCCCTCTGGGCATATCTCGGGAATTTGACGCCTTTGCCTTCCCAGGGGGAGGGAATTTGATCCCCACCCATAGTGGGTGGGTAATTTGAACACTAGCCACAATTTCAATGTTGGTTGATAAATTATGGCAGAGGCTGACATGGCAGCTTCAGGAGCACAATAGAAGCTACCAAAATGTTAAAATGGTAATCTGGTCACATCAATTTTCCTGGGGGTGGGGGCATTTGATTACCAGAAATAAACCTCATAGGACGTTTTAACAGATTTTTGTTCCTGGTAAGGGGCGAATTTGAACACAAATTTCCAAGTTGAAATGCTCATGTGGTTGCCCCCAGGGGGATGTTGCAGCTTCCATTTGACTGGTACGTAACATGTGCCCCAATAGGCCACTTTCAACATATTAAAATTCAGCTTGATTGTGAGTCCTAGAGGACAAAAATAAAAGAAATTAATAAACATGCCTTTTTACTTTTTCATTTGTGTCTTCTAGGCCTCTCTTAGGCTACCAAGCTGAACTTTAATATAGCGAAAGTGGCCATCACTAGAATAACTAAAATATATATATATAAAAAAATAGAATAAGTTCAATAACTAGATGAAGACTTCTGAAACTATGAACTTCTGGTAAAATGTATAATATTCAGCAAGCTGACCATGGGTATATTTTTAGTGTTCTCACCTCTTCGCTCTCGACGATACTCGTTCCATAGTCTAAAGAGTTAATTTCATCCAGTATAACGTTCACGTTTGTGTTCAATGTCCCCCCAGAAGATGATTGCTGCAGGTTCAAGATTCTGTTAGCTGCGTCCTTCCAACGAAATTTATCATCTTCGAAGGACATTGCAGCTGTTTCTGACGTCATAAATTAGTGCTTCTTCTATACAAAGGCATCCTTAGCTATTTAATTTCGGTGAATAAAAGTACCGGTTCCAGAAAAATGACCTAAAACTTTCTGCCCTTCGCTAGGTGTTTCTTCGGCGCCATTTTAAATTTTTATGGGCAACCGCTGGCCAAACCAGATTATTTCAGAAGGCTTGGGTCCACTCCCCCACCAACTCCTAATCTGTTCCAGGAAGGGCGAGGCTCATCACGGGTCTTGCCCCAAGTCGCTCGTTTTTTCTTTGAATCGAAAAACATGGTAGAGTTATTTGAAGAAGATCGTTTTGAAATCGCGCGCGAATAAACTAAATCGCTTGGAAATCAAGCGCGAGAAACATCGCGGAACGCGCGAATGGCTCAGTCGGAACGAGCGTTGCTTGTTCCGCGTCGCCATTTTGATTTTCAAGCCGGCGCGCGCCCTCGCCATTTTGATTCGCACTCCCACGCGCCCTCCCTCCTGCGCCCTCCGCGGAGCGAATCAAACGAGCGACTTGGAGCAAGTCTAGGGTTTTACCGACGCCTCCAGCAAGACGATTAGTCCCCAAATAATATTTTTCTCCAAACCCATTTCACCCTGACAGATTTCCCTTTCATAACAATTGGAGATAACCGCTATTTCAGCGATGGAGAAATGACTCGTTTTGGTTTAAGCGCAAATTAATAGGTTTGAATAAAACTTTACCTCCCTACGGCCAGAGGCCGTTGGAGTCCCATCTTTTAAACCTTGCGCGAAAAAGTCGGGACGCAGAGAACGAAATGTTTCAGAAAATCTTGAATACAAAGCTTTCAGTAAACGCAGAATTATTTTAATAACGCCAACGTTAAAGCAACAATCATGAGGACTTGCTTTGTTTACTTTTTTAGTAACACAGCACCAAGTACTTTTGCTCACAAATTGATCTTCTCGGCCCATTTTGTGTTAGCCTCCCAACGCAGGCGTTATTAGGGGGATTGACGCCTGCGCGGGAGGCTAACACAAAATGGGCCGAGAAGATCAATATGGAAATAGCAAGTAAGGGCCAAGCTCGAAAAGCCAGCCTGACTTTTTCAATTTGCGGTCCAAAGCTCCTCGACTGATGGTATCACGATATCACTCCTTTTATAACTTCAGTACACTAGCATATCAATTTTAAAAGCGGACCACTATTTGAAGGTTTCCATTCGTGTAAATAAATCATTACGCTCTTGCGTGTTTCGAGTGATGCTCCCGCGGGGGGACTTCTATATGATACAGATGGGGATGCTCGTCGAAAATTTTCAATTAATCCCCTAAAGGAGGCAAATCTGGGCGCGGTTGACGCCGTTTCTGACCATGAAGACACCAAAAAACTAAAAATAAATTTTCTTCGTGTGCAACCTTAAACAAGACCTTGAAGGTTAAAAATATTGTCGTTTTATTTTTCCGGAACACCATAAGTTAGACCAAAATCCGAAATTTACGCCCTAAGGGGGACGACGAGCATCCCTGTGTCTTAATTCATATGGGAGTGCCGCCCCCCTCCCCAAATCAATAGTCGTTTCATATACTTGGCGACGATGTTCGGGTTTTGTTATCAGGTTCTGCTTGATATGATTTTCATGATGAGGTGGTATCTCAGTGTTATCACTGCCCCCTTGTTCTACATTGTTTTGATCTCCGTGTTCTCGCCCTGCTTCAAATCTGACCACAACGTCGGGAATTTCTTTGGCTTCGGTGATGTTTGCATTTCTACAACTCAAGCCAATTGCTGGTTTGCAAGTGACGTCACAGCGGCTGTGTAAACCAATCACTGAGCATACTAATGCAAACCCAAACCAATTGGCTAATAGGCCATTTCTGAGTTCACTTGTGCCTCTATTTCAAGGTGAGTCTAAGTGCAAAGTCTTTAGTAACGAAAATGAGTTTTCATTCACATGGAAAGCAAAACTAATTACCATCACAAAACTTTCGTACTTAGACTCGCTTTGAAATAGAGACTCAGGGGAACTCAGAAATGGCCTATTATTTTTGACACTTTTGAAAACCGCTCTATACCAAAGATCACCTACCAGTTCAAAATGGAACTGACCGCTTATTTCGTTACGAGACCTTTTGAGGAGGAGGAGGAGGAGGAGGAGGGGTGGGGAGTCGAGGGCAGAGGCTGAACAAAGTGACAAAGTGTGTGTGTGTGTGTGTGTGTGTGGTGGGGGGGGGGGGTGTAAAAGAGGGGGAACACTACTGAATGCAAAGATGCTTCTCTTATCATAATTTGGCATTAACTTTATCTAATTCTACATTCATTTATTTTTTTCTTTAGTCACTATCAGTATGTATTGCTGGTGGATTTGTCTTACTATTCATCTTGCTGCAAACAAATATTGGCATTGGAAGGTACTTCCATGAAATGAAATAATTAAAGCAACGCTTTCAGTCTAACGTCCAGTAAAATTGGGCTGCTATGTTCACAAGGGGCAAATCATATATTCGCAATCATTTAGCAGCAATCATTCATAGTATTATTTCTTGATATTCCCATCTCTGCATAATTATTATAAATAAGTTCATCATTGATATATAAAAAAATAGTTTAACTATTAAATAATTGTATAATTTGGTTTTATCAAGTGTTTTATCGAGTGTTAGCCCTTCGTTGGATTCGCTCCGACAAAGGGCTAATGCTCAAAATGTCAGCTAACTAATCACTTTACGGTGGCCAATTCACATTATCAACCCAGTTGATAAAACCAAATTATATTGTTATACTTCCCACCGACGCAGCACCACAGTTTCTTTAGAAACTTACCCCCTCTATAAAATAATTGTCTGTGTTAACAATTTACACTTTTTTCCTGGTTACACTAAATGCCGAAAGATGGTCGCTATGGTCGCATGCATGACATGACTGTAATGATTTTAACGTGATGTCAGCGATGTATTGTAGCCTGCATTTGCTTCAAATCGTTTAATAACTTTCCACAGCCATTTTAAGAGAGCTTCACCCCATTGTAGCTAACAGTTCTTCCACTATTTTCACCCGAGTTTCCTTGAAGAAAAAAAGAAAGAAATATTCGCAAATTATGAAATTATTTCAATAAACTCTTGAAACCATATCTACAAAACCCCATCTTAACCACTCTACCAATGCTCGTCACATGGAGCAGAGGTGCCAAATTTGACCTCTGTAGATATTTAAATGTTTGGTCTTGAAAATTGTGCTTGTCTTACGGTGTCCGATCTTTTTGTCACGGTGCCCAGTTTATGCTATCATGCATAATCAATTTTTTTTGGGCCTGATGGTTTAACTCCAGCAGATAATGCTTTCAGACAAGGAACAGAAAGCACAAGCTTTCCTACACACAGATTAACATAACAATGCCATGATAAACAGTGATAAAGAAGGAACCTTTTTTCACAAAGGTCAGTTTGGCTTCTCTGCTACCTCTGGTACCGTGGCTTATCTGTTTCTGTCCCCCTCCTGTCTGTCTGTCTGTCTGTCTGTTTGTCTGCAACATAGTTCAAAGTAGTTGATGTGATTGGAATCCTTTTGGTAGATTAAATTGAACTTAATCTAATTTAATCGATTGCCGACACCAATCAAACAAAATCGAACTCACAGAAAAAAATTGCCAATCGAACACAATCGAACGTTCGATTTCCAAACCCTTGATTACTGTGTTAGCTGAAACATGAACGCTCAGAGTCTTTGCCAACAAGATTTTTTTTCCACTGCACACAAAGACTTCACCGAAAGAAGCTGAAAGAGGAAACCGCAAATGAAAAGCCTCTGTCACCCAGGGTAGCTAATAAACAGAGTTTTAGCATGAGGTAGTAAGCTGGGTAGTTCACAATGGAGACTTCAGTTAGTCATTGATGCTGTGGTAGAAAGGCTACCACGAATGTAGCTTCACTGTTACGACAGGAGAACATTTTGCCTTTGAAAAGATAGAAGTAACTAGAAAAGAAAGCCTGTGTACTTTCACCATCTTTTTGTTCCATTAGCAGTATCAGTAAGTCTTAAGACTAACATATCAACCGTGTTCTTAGGTCAGCCTTGTTCATGTGGTCTCTTAGTTGCATTATATCAGCCAGCCCAAAGTGACATTAAGACACAACAGATAGAAACTTTGAACTCCAAAGACCGCTACAAAATCGAATTTTACATTAAACTCGGGATTTATGTAACTTTTGTTATGCTAATATGAAATAATAGAAATATGAACGCAATAAGATACTCATGAAAATCATTAAGGAGTATAGGACACTTGAAGGAAAGTTTGATTGAATTGATATGATATTCAAAATGCATTTCCCATTCTGTTCAGTGCTGGAATAGATGGTTTTGTATCTGCTACAAGTATCACTCATTCCAAGACATACATACACTCATTCCAAGACGTGCAATGTTTGATTTCCGGACATAGTCGAACAAAATCAAACAGTTCAATCCTATTATGTTCAATTAGTTCGATAATCGAACTCACAAAAAAGTTCTGTGTTCGATTTTGTTCAATTGCCGAATACAATCGAACTTAATCAAACGATTGTGTTTGATTATGTTCAATTGAGTTCGATTGAAATTTTGCTCGATTTAGTTTGATTAGTTATGCCGGGATTATAGAGAATGGTTAAGAAGTCAAACAAGGAGGTTAATAATTATGGTATTTACCTTACTGCCAATAATCATCAGAAAAGTCAAACTGCTCAGCAGCATTTCTGACATCGTGCCACATGCCTTTCTTGGAGTGGAAATAATGAAATAAATGTACCATCTTGAGTCTTTCTATTTCCATACCATCCATCAAAATGCGATCACAAATCTCCCAATCTTCTCCGCCCCATTTATTCTTGAACTCTTCAACATTCATTCCACCAATTCGGTCCCAGTCACTCTTGTACATGGCCATCAACCCATAACCATACTTTTCCCAAAATCCAAAGGGTTGATGAGCTGTGGATCCACATGACAGGCGCATAAGCAAAGGACTGTAGGCAATCTTGCGTTTAACACAATGCTTTATAAAAAAATAGAATGAATATAAAACAAACATATTTTATAAATAAGCATACCCTCAAGTAGTCTACATCATAGCTCGTGAACTAAACAGAAACTTGTTAATAATCCAATTTGTTGGAAGCAGACCATTTCGCTATACACAAAGCATAGAGGAGCTTTATTCAAGACCGCCAAACGCAAATCCATCTAGAGGTAGAGAGGAGCACTTGAAACCGGGACCACCAGACCAATACCCTAACCACTAGGCCATGATATTTGGATACCATAGGGTCCACAAAAAGTACAAGCATTAACGAAGAGTCTGCATTAATTATTAGTGCTCATAAACATGTTCATGGACATAAGTGAATTATCATAATGATTGCAGTTTGCTCAAGATTGTCTCCAAATTAACATTCAATTTGGCTCAGTGAAAACCAAAGAAGTGCTCCTCCCAATAACAAAATTTGTTACTGTCATCAACTTGTTGTGATTTGAAATGAATGAGAGATCAAAATGATGCCAAACCAGTTGCTTGATATGTACAGTATTTTCCTTCGTTCAATATTTAGTAAGGTGATTCCATTGAGCATCTGTATAAATTTAAGTTGCTAAAACGCAAACAATCGATAGGCAAAGTTTTAAAAAAATCTCAGTTTGTGTTCAATTTCTGTGGAAATAGGATTTTATTCTTCACTTCAAACCACAATTAGATACAAAAAACTGTTGTTAATAAAATGATATTGCCTGATTTCACAGGACAGGAATTTTTATGCAGTTTGGCATCTAAAACCAGATCCAGTTGTCATGTTAGCCTGTTGCTATCAACATTGTTATGGTTACCGTAACATTGTTACTTACCTTTCTAACATCATCAAAGAAATGATACGGTATATCCAGATGAAGATCCATGACAAACAAAATTGAATTAGGATCTTTAACCATCCCAGCTGCAAGTTGCAGCCCCAAGGCCTTCTGAAATTTGCCCTGCAGTCTAACATGCTGATAATGTGGGATTCCACTCCTCTTCAGAGCTTCTTTTAAATCAATATCTATGCCATCATATTCTGTGATGACAACATTAAAATTGTAATCCTTAGTCTTCTTGTGTATTTTCGACATGTGGTTAAGGAAATGGAGCAGCCATCTTCCTTGGTTGTTTCCTGTGGTAAGAATGATGTTTATGACAGCACTCTTGTTCCATGCAATGCCTACAGGGCTACAAAGGGCTTGCATTCCCCAAGGCCTGTAGACATATTCAGAGTATCTCACAGATTTTCCACTTGAAAGTTCTACAAGTTCCAATTCCACCAAATACCTGTCACCCGTCCCTTGATCATGGTTTTCCTCCACATTTAAGGTGTGTTGAAAAGAATACTTTCTATAAAGTCCAAAAAAGAAAATCCCACTAAGTGCATGTATTGAGGTTCAAATTTACCCTTGTTTCGAATTTTTCATTTCCTTTGTTTCTGGGTTTGGTGATGTATGGTGAGTTTGAAACAATGGAAAATAAAAATTAATATGAACCAAGGATGAAATTGAACCACAACAAATCTACATGATGTGTATGCCTTCTTCTGTATAGTCACTGCACTTCACACATAGGCATGGGCCAAGGAAAAACCAGCATACAAGCCTTGTGGCCTATCAGGGCAGAGCTTATCCCAGATTCCTTGGCATGAAGCAAATAGGCGAATTTCTATTCTCCCTGGTGGCATGCTAGTCCGTCGCAGAATTACCCAAAGCATAAAATTTGCTGGTACCCATTTATACACCCAGATGGAGAGAGACACTATCCCTAAGAACATGATGCAGTGACCCAGACAGGGCTCAAACCTGGAAGGCCTAATCCTGAGTCTGACGCACTAACCATTAGGCAACCACGCCTCGCACACATGAACATGTAACTTTAAGTATTCATCAAAACATTCATTCTACATTTATAGAGAATGTCATTAATCAAACGATCTTGAACCTTATCTGAACTCACACTGGTTAATTATGTCATTGTATTAAAGAGTGTTATGTTCACATTTAGCTTAGGTTGGAAATAAATTTAACCTGACAACCAAATTGACCTGCCACATAAACATGTACCTGGCTAGCAAAAGCTGTGGTTCATAAAACCTTAGAACATTATTCCAAGAATGTCAGATATTCATCACTTGTTTAAAGCATGAAAGTGAAGATACACGTACATGTATGTGTCATAAAAGTCTGAGAATAAGGCTTTCCATTTGCACAATTGTTGCAAGTAGTGATTTTCATACTTTTCACTAAAAAAGGCATTGTATTTCCATCCCACGGCCAATTCTTCTACACGGAAGATTGAATAGAAGCCATTTCTATTTCTCTTGTTTTGAAAAACAGGGTCCGAAATTGCGACTCACTGGTCGCCAATGAGACTGAAAATTGAGTGTTGGTGACCAGAATTCCATAGCTACATGTAGTTGCCAACAGGTGACTAACTTTTAGCATTGTGTCAATGTTTTGAACGAGTGCCCAAGGAATAAAAATTGAAAAATTTTGCGTTTGATTTCAGCAAGAAACTTACTCCTTGTCTTGTCAAAGTTTTCAATTTCCATTGAAAGTATATAAAAAGTAAAGATAAGATTCCCGTTAGATGACCATCACAGCCATTGTAATCCACACACTTCAATCGACATTTAGCAGCCGCCATGTTTTCCTTTTGTCAGTAATCGTTTAATGTACTAGTAATATGGCAGTTTGTTTGCACATGGCTTGAAGGCTTCGTACTGGTCAGTCTTCAATCTAAAAAAAGCTATCTATTGAATGAAGACTCCTTTTCAACTGAAATGTAAGCTACACAATGTTTTAATCCCTTTATACATGCGAGTCTTAAAGAAACATTTTTTAGAACTCAATGGTTTTGGTGTTTCGCTGTGAGGCAAAAATTTTGTAAACCACATTTTGGCGACCAGATTTTTTTCATTTGGCGACTGAAAATAAATGTTCAAAAATGTTCGAAACCTGAAAAACATTACAGGATGCTCAGGAGGTACATGTATTTGCACCCTGGGCATTCCATAACAGTTGAAACAAAAGAATCCAAAATGGCCACCTGAGATGTTCTAAATACAAGCTTGACTTTACCTCAAGGAACTAAGTAATATTTACCCAGGATGTTTGTTTTGTATCTGTTTCCACACTTCAGAAGCAATGGTCTTTGCTGTACTTTCATATAACTGGTCATTGCCAAGGCTCACAAATTTGTCACCTGGATACTGTCTTCTCCTGACGTCAGAATGATCAAAAGGGTAAATGGAGGTGTAATGTGTTTCCCATGTTGCCTGGTATCTCTCTAAAGGCCCTTTCACTATGTATGATGGATTGTACTGACATGGAGGGAATAAATTCTGTGTGTCTTCTTCACTGATGAAAGGTAAGTGATGTAATTCCACGCGACGTTTTGATTCCTCATTTGCAAATGATGGGTCCCGGAGCTTTACATGCATTGGCAGAATAACATCATTATCGACTCGCTGGCTGACTAACAAATTTGATATCATTTTGTCAAATATACTCTGATCATAGTCATCTTCAAAAGCAATCAAAACATCTTCAGGAATGTCCTTCACATCATTTTCCTTCCAAGTCGATGATTTCCATTTAAGATGGAGATAATTTCGCCTCAAAGACAATATGTAGTTGTCACCATGCTTAAGTAAAATTTCCAAATAATAACGTTTTCCTGCAGACAGTGGAATATGTTGCTCACTGCTCAAACTTACCCCAGAGGTTACATTGGCAATCATTTTGCTATTTTCTGGTTTTGAGTCCAAGCTAATCCAGAGTTCCGATGAGCCAGTCGATGAAAGATAAAAACTGTAATTTCCAGATTCACGAGGAGAGAGAAATCCATAGATTCGTAGTCCAAAATTTTCGAATTGTCTTGTAAAATGCATCTGCAAGCTCGACGTTCTTAGCCGTGTAAACGGCCCATGTGGAAAAAGAGGAAACTCTTTCAGCGAAAGCATTTCATCGCCACACATGTCCTCCCAAACTGCGACGTTTAAAAATCCGTACGGGAATTTGTGTCCTCCATCGTGGCGCTCTTTACGATTTTTAAAAATGACTACCACAGTAATGGCGAAGATGAATATCGCCAGCCACCATAACATTTTACGTCTTCGTGTTCGGTACATGATTTATCAATATTTATAAACAGCCAAATCTTGAGTTTAAAGGAAGGCGAGAGTGTCGTTTGTCCTGAATCTGGAGTGAAGCATTGTGTGATCAAAAGGTGGCGAAAAGTAAAGAAGCCGTGCATTAACGAACGCGTAAAGTCATTTCAAAATACCTAACATTGGCGATGATATGGTGGCAGCCATGTTGTTGCAAAACAATACTATTCTCGGCAGACGTCTCGGCTCTTCTCGGAACGTAATCGGACCCCGTCGGCTTTAAGAGCCCGCAAACCTCGCATGAGCCCCAGACAGCGGTCAAACACGAAAATGTGCGAGATATTAGATCGCCTATTTGCGTTTGACGAAGGAGAACGCAAGACGAATTTTTTCATTTGGCTTTCGAGAGTTTGGTGTCCTGTGCACGGTTTTATGCGGGAAAATCCACATTCCAGGTCGCCCTGCCTGATTTTTGCAGGGGCAATTACATTCTCCCCATAGCCCTTTTCGCTTCTCTTAGCCGGCAGGGCCTTGGCACGAAAAACGAAGGGCTCTGGAGACATACGATTTCAAGTCCGAGATTCTAGGACTTCCGGACTTCATGTATATAGCATTGATGGTTCTACATGTTGTGTGTTGTAATGAGGCGGCCAGCGAACATTTTCACTTCCGTTTAAGATTTCTTTCTTCTCAACAGCCAATAAAGAAATTCGATTTTTTTTAAATCGTATGTCCCCAGAGCCCTTCGTTTTTCGTGCCAAGGCCCTGCCGGCTAAGAGAAACGAAAAGGGCTATGGGGACGAGAATGGGGAAATTATCGCCAAGAAACTGGTAGAGTTTCGTTACGAATAAGACGTGACTGCCGCGTGGTTGTGTGGTCTTTTGTGCTTAAAGTGCCTATGAAATGAAAAAACGAGCTATTGAGAAATAAGCTTATTTGAAAGGCCTTTAAAAATGAAGAAAAATGGCGTTTTCCTTTTTGTGATATGTCCTCCCGTTGCAGAGATATTCAAGATTTTCGAATTATGCAAATTAGGCACTGATGACGTCATAAGGTGTGATAGCATGGGTGTAGAAACAAAATATAGCATATCTCTGCAACTAATGATGCAATGCAATTGTTCTGTTCTTAGTTACCAAGCCTTTGAATGGAAGTGAGCCTGAAGGTGGCCTCGTTTTGTTACAAACACTTTCTTTTGATATGTAAATCATTATATTCTTATGCTAACTAGTTTCTGGTCTTTATCATGACAAGGTCATCACAAACCTCGCTTTCATGCAGAGGCCTGGTTACATTTCACAGAACTGTAAAATGGTCTATTTGATTGCTCTGTGACAAAACCTAAAAGAGGAACAAAACACCAGTATTTCAGAGTTTCCAAATTCCAAAATCTGTATTTTGCGAAACAAGCTTTTGGTACAACGTGACAATATTCAACGTTTTCCTTTGTATTCTTAAACACCTAACTTTTCAACACTGGGAATTGGAGTTGTTGAAATTCGTAATACTGCACAAGTTATGACGTCACAAAAATTTCATGAAGTCATAGCTTTTTAATTAATGGGAATCTCCACAAATCCATACTACAGATTTTGCATTTGAATGCAATTTATCCATTGGCTTTGGTTCCATCCAAGAAAGATGTAAGCTCTACGAGTTTTAAGCAGTTTTGTGTTTTGGTCACGTGGCTTTCCAAATATGGTCAAAAGTGAAAGAAGCCTCCAATATATAGAACAAGCATGGCAAAAAACTAATCCCAGGATTGAAAGGGAACCCAAGATATGATTATTAGAAGTCATATGTAGCAACCGTTTTGTAGTTAGGACAGTTAGGGTTCTCCCCCAAAAAGTGGAAACAAAATTATGAAGGTGGAAATTGAGAGGTGGGTATAAATCTTAACCTCAGATATTCAGAAGTTTTCTTAAAAAATGCCAAAATGTTCACATTTCCAATAATTCTCTCATTTTTCCGCGGTGTCTGTCTCCTTAGTCCCCAGGCGCCAGTCAATCAAGGCGCAACCTCGTCCCCAGGGCCATCTACAGTTTCAAAATGGAGGCGGGAAAACAGCGCGGGGGTTGATGGTTAGGAAGCGAACCGCCAAGCGAATGAACCGCACCCTATCAATCCCATAACACAAAGCGGATCGCTCACGACGCAGGAGTGACGACTGGGGACAAGGCAGTGAAACTGTTATGTTTGGCAGTTCAGTTTGGTAACTGTTGTTTGGTTCATCTGAGTTAATTTATTTCGCATAGGCAAGACATAGCTAAAAGAGAACCGTATACTTGCATTATGCTACAGTGTCAGATTTGTTTTGTGTAAATTTTAATTCTTAGTTGGTTCCAAAAATGTATGCTACACGCAGGGTCGTTCAGTATAGTCAAGTAGTATCATACTGAAAGAGACAAGCTTGCATGTTAAAGCACACTGCCACGCTCAATATATCATATTTTCTTAAGTACAGGCCTGCAGCTTGCTGTAATTGTGCTTTATTGTCTTGCAATAGAAGTGGCGAAAGCAAAGAAATATCAACTAAGAAGAAAAAATAGCTATTAAAAGATTCTAAATTTTCACCAGAATTGCAGCTTTTGTCCAGAAATCAATTTTGATGAATTGCAATCCACTTCCATTCTTGTAATCCTGTATTACGTCCCCAAAATACCTGTTCTAGGGCTATTCTGGTCAGTTTTCCACAGAGGCAATTGAAACTTGGCACTAATAGGTCTTCAGGCAACACACCTGTGGTCATAACTAAATCCCCATTTCCATGGCAACACACTCTTTTTCAGTCCCCTCGAATCTGTTTTCAGTATGAGTGCTTTTTAGCTCAGAAAAATTAATGTACCTAGATCTAGATTCATTGAGAAATATTAAAATAGACGGCCAAAAACATTGGGGAGGGCTGGGACCCAGCATGTTGCCATGGTAACATAATTTCTAATCTCATATTGCATAACTGACCTAGTAGAGTCATGATGAAAAGAATCAAACATTTCTGATACAAACTGGGTGAGAAATGTTCTTCATCTATTTGACTAAACTTTCGTTGAGTCTATGACATCATCACTTGACTAATTTGCATATTTTTAAAACTTGAATATCTCTGCAATGGGAAAGATATTTTAAAAAAGTAAGTGGCATTTCTCTTCTCATACAGACTACTTTTAATGCTTTAAAATGGCTTAGATTGGAGACATGCAAATTTCATCATAGTAACACTTTAAAGGACGTTCTGTATGAATCAAGGCTGTACATGCCTCATATGGGCTATACGGGGACTTGCCACTGGTGGGGTATGTTTTTTGACCCTTCAGTCCTGAGCAGGGTACATAATTCAAGCAAGGCTGTCCTAAACAGGTTATGAATATTAAGGAGTTGTCCTGTACAGGGTATGGCAAACGCTCATCAGTATTTATTAAGCCGGTCATCAGTCAACATTAGATCATTTTCAGGACTAGATATCACCGCTATGGTATTAAAGATTAAAAACCGTTTTCCTTGGTCATAAACAGGGTATATGTTTGAGGTTATTTTGGTCCTAAACAGGGTCAGGGTTTCGGACATCCAGGGGCACCCCCTATACCCAAACATGGGTCCCCATAAATGCGTATTAACGCGATTATGGACCGTTGAATTGAATATCGCACGTATGGCTTTCAAAAGCTCAAGAAATGCCAAAAATGGACTCCAGGTAAGTTTTCAAACTTCATTGCAAAAAAGAACAATTATTTTTTGGTTTAATTTCAAATCCATACAAGCCCTCATACAAACTCTTATAGTACACTTTGGTTACATGTGGTTTTAATTCGTGTGACAGATCGCAGCAAATTGTTTTGGAAGCAGCACATAGGAAGCGACTTGTTGTGTGGTGTGATAGGCCTTAAAATAAATAAGCACTTAAAACCTTGTGCTGTAATATGCTATTTTTGACAAAATACTTTTTTTATAATCTGATTTCAATTTTTAGGCAGGCCTTGGCTTTTCTGTCCCACTAACTAGTCACATGCCAGATGGACTTCAGACAATAGAGGTTATTCTACGTTGCTGCTTAGGGGTTGATCCCAAGGGGGGCTGGTGGTTTTTTAAATAAGTGTGGTGTTTCAAAACTGTACCCCCAAAAAATAATTCCTTAATTATACCCCCCTTCACAATCCTGACCATGTTTTAAATAATGCAAAATTCTTTTCTTCGTTGCTCACACATATATATTTTTATCCTATTTATTTAATATCTCTTTTATCTTTTCTCTCATTTACGTTTTGTGTTTTCTATCTTGTTTATAATAAGTTTAGCTGTTTGAGTGCGAATAAAATTGTTGTCATTCTTTTTTATACTTTTATATGCCTGAAGGTAATCTGGTAGGTTATGGTACACAATATGGAATATTATAAAGCCCTGGCATGGGTACACACATTTAGTATGACGACTACCCAGTGAGGTGGAGGTATCTCTGAATTGCAGAGCTAGAGATTCCAATCCTTGAAATCTGGGAGCATGCTCTGCAGAAATTTTTCTACAAATGTTAGCCTCTAAGATGCCATTTCCAGCATTCTGAAAGGTAACTAGGTTCTTCTCAGTTGTAAAACCTTTTAGACTTCCGTTGCTGTGTAGTAAAATTTGACCCCCCTCACATTTCTTGCAAGATAAAAATATACCCCCAAAACATCCATGGGGCTTGTTTCAAAAATTGTACCCCCCCTCCAAAACCACCGCCCCCCTGGGACGTAATAAATGATCAGTCCCTTACATTAAAGCCAATATTTGCTAGCATAGTCAAGCTGGCCAGTTATATTACTGGCATTAGCCCACATTCCTTTCTTGGAGTGGAAATAATGGAACAAATGTACCATTTTGAGTCTTTCTATTTCCATGCCGTCCATCAAAATCCGATCACAAATTTCCCAATCTTCTCCACCCCATTTATTTTTGAACTCTTCAACGTTCATTCCACCAATTCGGTCCCAGTCACTCTTGTAAATAGCCAGTAATCCATAACCATAGATTTCCCAGTATCCATTGATTCTATGCGGTGAGGATCCACATTGCAGGCGAATAAGCAGAGGATTGTAGGCGATGCTGTTTTGAACGCAGTGCTACGGAAAAAAACAAAAAGTATTGAGTGTAGCAAAACCACAACCAATCACAAAGAACATGGGCTGTCCAATGAACCAATCAAAACTCGAACCAAATACACACAGCCGGTGCAAAGCATGGGAAAACGAGGTTTTGGTTTTACTTCTGATTGGTTGAAAAAGTGGCGCAAGATTTTTAAGCCAATCACTAAGCGTAGTAATACAAATACAGTTGTAATCACATAGATGCCACGAACAGCAGAGGTCCAGACCAGAGAAAGCTTTAGTATTCAGTGGAGTGTTCAATATAGGCGAACTATTGATTACAGGATCATAAAAAAAGTTATTCTTAAAAAGAGCTTTAGATGTACGGTAACCAAGCTGGCACGACGTTTCGGAAATGAACCCTTCATCAGTCGCATAGTGCACTCAAAACCGTTACATGAGAAGCAAACGTTTGAAGAAAGACATTTTACAGTGACACTGCAACGTACAGGACCATAAAGCACTATGCAGCACTTGTTTACTATTTATCATTTATCTGTCGATTACAGTACACTGGCTGAAGTCCAGTCATATCTTAGATTGTTGTGTAGCTGAATTTCTTTTCTCCAACAGCGCACGGTTTCACTGCCTGGCTACTACTTACGAGCGTGCGTCATCTGTCTTGTAACGAAAAATATTCCGTTTCTAAGTTCTGCCAAATATAAAAGACCACATTAAACCCACTAAGGAAGTTGAATAATAAATGAGCACAAACAACCCGAATATAACGAGCCACTTTATAACAAAATCTTTGTGATAAAGTAGCTAGCTACCATTTGGGGGCAAAAATATGCGTGCTCTTAATATTGTAAGTCTGTTCAAAATCTCCAGTTATATTCAATTTAACCCCCCATTTGACCAACACATCTTGCAAGTCCCTTGGCACTCCACAGCATTGGGGTTTCACTGTATCGCACTGCCTTACTAACCTTTCTCACATCATCCAAGAAATGATATGGAATATCCAAATGAAGGTCCATGACAAACAAAATTGAATTTGGATCTTTAACCAATCCAGCTGCAAGTTGCAGCCCCAAGGCCTTCTGGAATTTGCCCTGCAGTCTAACATGCTGATAACGTGGGATTCCACTCCTCTTCAGAGCTTGCTTCAAATCGACATCTATGCCATCAAATTCAGTGATAATCACACTAAATCTGGAATCATTTGTCATTCTGTATATTTTCGACATGTGGTTAATTAAATGGAGAAGCCACCTTCCTTGGTTGTTTCCTGTAGTAACAATGATGTTGATCACAGCATTCTTATTTGAAGCTACACCTACAGGGCTACAAAGGGCTTGCTTTCCCCAAGGCCTGTAGACATATTCAGAGTATCTCACAGATTTTCCACTTGAAAGTTCTACAAGTTCCAATTCCACCAAATACCTGTCACCTGTCCCTTCATCATGGTTTTCCTCCACATTCAAGGTGTGTTGAAAAGAATACTTTCTATAAAGTCAAAAAGGAACATCCAGGATTAATTTCAAATCATCTGAATACTGATTTAGTTCGGTCTGTAGACCTATCAAATATCATGTTGCAAGCTTGTGCCTTGCGTGACTACTTGATATTTTTTGAAGCAATACCCAACATTAGAAAATAACTGAGATACTACCCACACTATCATTGGTTGATAGGTATGTTTAGATGAGAGTATAAACATGGTTGTAATGTTTAAATTTCATTCGTATTTTTAAGAAATGTATTTTAGAAAAGCAATGGAAAACTTTTTCTGTGTTTATATAGCCTCATCTAAACACTCAGGGGTTTACTGTAGGAGAATTCTCGAAAATTAATGGAAAATTAATGGAGTCGGTAGAAAAAGAAATTATCCTGATACTTCCTCTAGAAAACGACTGTTAATTTCACTGGATTTTTCGCTAACGTTTATGGCTCAAATTCTATTGTAAATGTAATCGATTTCTACTGAAGTTTTTGTTGCGTTTTCCACCAAGATTTTGGTTGCAACTGTTATGTTGTATTGTAGCATTTAGTTATTAGTATTTATAGGGCACATCTTGTAAGCAAGGATGGCGCTATATGGGGATGTGCCAATAGAAAGGGTGTGGTTTTTGACCACTCAGTCCCGAACAGGGTATGTTATTCAAGCGAGTCTATCCAAAACAGGGTATGGACAATATGCCGTCGTCCTAGACAGGGTATGGCTTCAAGACGATTGTCAAGTTTTAAGCATGTCCGAAATCAGAAATGTTCATCAGTATTTATCACAGAAGTGTACTGCTGTAATTTTTTTTCCACTGCCACAACTCTTTACAGTTTTTTTAACAGGTGCTGATCAAACCCTTATGCAGCTAAGTTGTCAAAAATGGCTTTGCTTTGCTAAACCATCAGAATAAAAGAAAATCTTACTTTAATTTCATGTTCAGTGAGCCGCCAACACTGGCGCGACTTTTGTCTGGCTGAATCAGGTTTGCGTGAAATTAATTTTCTGAAAATTGTTCGATTTTATCCTCTTAACAAACTCAGACAGCTTGAACTTGAAGTTTAAGTCCCACAAAATTTTTATAAGAGCCTATATATGCTATATAAAAAAGTTAAATTTGACCAAATTTGTGCATGCACAAAATTTATTTATCGCCAATACACTTCTGTGATTGCTCGTGCGCAACTTCACCGGAGTTGCTTCAAGCTTTGAAATTTGACAAACAAAGATGCAACGTTTGACAGCCAATTAGCACGTTTTTTTTCCTCACGTGTCCACGCTTAGATGCAACCGACGGTATTGGGCTCAGTTTGATAATAACCAAAAACATAGACTACAAGCAGTCTCTATTTTGCTCCAAAATCCGTAATAAAGCCAAAATTTGCAAGTGCTATTTTTGAGGGGTGGATGACAAATCCGCGAGCTGCAAGTTGTGTGGGCGCCAGTAGAAGTTAAAATAGAGACTGCAATGGCTTCATACATCATTTCTGATGCTCTTTGACAGCTAACATCAATGTCACCTTGACACTGATGCCCACTTTGGAACATGATTGATTGGTCTCAATTTTTCCAGGAATCTTTCGAAGCAGTAAACAAAGCTTGGAATATGCGAATGCGATGAGCAGTTCCACTCCAAAGAAGCCCATTTCACACAGGGCAAAGAAAAAATATCATGATCAGTCTTCCGTGTCAGATATTTGTCATTCGTGTAACTGTTCATTCAAGACAGTTTATGGAAACGTCACCGAAGACATCGTACGTTAGCACGGAAAACCTTTTGAATGTCTCTTGTCGAATGGAAGAAGAAAGGCCTTCTCTAAATTCCTTGTAAAGGTGGTCGTTTCTGATTCAGCTTTCCATCAAGTCTGATTAAAAACATTCTGAAGTGGAAATGGCAGCATGTTATGAACATGCTGTTTAACATTGAACAAGCCGGGAAGCAATAACTAAAGCTGTTAACCAGGAATTCAAGTGGTTCTACCATAGTCCCAAGTCCTCACTCGCGACCGACATCCGAGGAGCACTGTTCCTATTCCTTTTCTAACTTCACTCCTCCCAAATTCTACTCGCATACTCGGCAGTCATTGTAATGTTTACTGAAATTTAGCACGAGCTGCATGTCTCAGCATGGGCTTCTGATGACATGATTGACATGCTGATGACAGATATGCATCATCACTTTACCAACCAATCAAAGCACTCTGTAACCAGTGTGGCAGGCATCAGAATTGCTGTATGAAGCCATTGCAGTCTCTATTTTGACTCCTTCCAGTGCCCACACAACTCGCGGCTCGTGGATTTGCCGCTTGCCCCTCGATTTCAATTCTTCTTTTGTTTCATACCGACATCGGTCACATCACGCAATCCCACTCAGAAGGGATGATGATAGCATAGAGCCAAAAAGATCGTCGGCTCTCGCAGGCTAGGACGATGAATGTTCTGAAAAATCATGCATGTTTGACGAACGATATTCACCGAAATAATTTGAATTTACGACAACGACCTCACAATATAAATACAACGCCTTTTTTTAGTTCTATTTAAATAAATTTACCTGAAATTGTTCAAGATCTATCCTAAATAGAGAAATAGACCAGTGGTTGGCCATTGGGATGGGAAACATGTTCAGAAACTTTTGATGTGATATGCAAAAGAGAAACAACCCAAACAACATGGACTCCAATTGTTTATACAGCAGGGCCGTAGCTAGCAAAAGGCAAGACAAGGCAGTTGCCTCATAAAAATTTTACCCCAAAACAACAAATGAAATACGTTCAGTTGGGAAAATATTCCCTAGTTGAATAATTTTCCTTTCGGGGGTTGGGGTGCCATGCCTGTAGACCCCCAGGTCTACCCGCCTTTTGTGCTCACAACGATTGCCTCGTCTGCATTAAAATTCTGGCTACGTCCCTGTACAGTACACGCCCGAGAGTACGTCGTGACGGTTTTATGGTTGAATTACTTTACTTTTCATTTGAACATTTCCAACAGTGGAAATGGAAGATGAAACGAGAGGACGACTTAAGAGCGGCCAGTCACGAGGCTTTGGCCAAAAACACAAATCATATCAGAACGATATTTTATATAAGGAGGAGTGCTTTCAGAGAGCCAAGTCTAGTAATGGCTTTGCAACTATTATCGAATACGTTGTTCAGTTAGCGTGGCGTGACATACACGACACCGATTTTATTAATAATCGAACATAAACAAACTAGTTGGATTATAAAATACGTCTACCTAGATGCCCCAAAGAATCAGTGAGGTCCAACTGTTTTTAAAATTTTGAATAAAAATATTTACCTTGGATGCTTGTTCTGTATCTTCATCCAAACTTGAGCAACAATCGCCTTAGCTGTATTTTCATTCATCTGATCATTACCAAAATCAACATAGTCACCACCCCACTTTTCGTGTACGATATCAGAGTAATCATTGGGGTAAATCGAGGTGTAGTGCGTCTCCCATGTAGCTTGGTATCTCTGTAAAGGCACTTTAACTCTGTAAGATGGATTGTACTGGCATGGGGGAAATAAATCTCGAGTGTCTTCTTCGCTAATGAAAGGAAGGCGATACATTTCGGATCGACGTTTCACGTCGTCGTTTACAAACGGTGGATCGCGGTGTTTAATAAGCATTGGAAGTGCAACATCGTTAAATTGTAACTGTTGGCTTGGTAAAGAATTCGATTTGATTTTCTCAAAGTCGCTATCATCTTCAAAATTACTCAAAACATTTGAAGGAATTTCCCTAAGTTCATTATCTCTCCAACTTGATGATTTCCATTGAAGATGCAAGAAATTAACCTTTTCTTTGGCGTGAAGGCCATGCTTGTGCAAAATCTCCATATAGTAACGCTTTCCGGAAGCAAGAGGAATTTTCCTTCGCCTATTTTTCCATCTTAAACCAGATGTCACATTAGCAATTAGTTTGCTGTTTTCTGGTTTCGAGTCCAAGCTCATCCAGAGTTCAGACGATCCAGTCGATGCAAGATAAAAATTGTAATCCCCAGATTCACGAGGAGAGAGAAATCCAAAGATTCGCAGTCCAAAATTTTCGAATTCGCTTGCGAAATGCATTCGCAAACGCGACGTTCTTAGGCGTGTGGACGGCCCATGTGGAAAAAGAGGGAATGCTTTAAGTGTAATCATTTCATAGCCACATATGTCCTCCCAAATTGCAACGTTCAAGCCTTCTTTCGTAGCGCGGTTTTCAACAAGAAATTTTAGTTTCGATGTGTTCGCAAATTGTAACATGTTGACGATTGTTGCTGTCGTATCGTCGCGGATCCCTGCATCTAGGCGCTTTCTGCTTTTAAGAATCACCACAGCAATGGTGAAGAGAAGAATCGCAAAAGTAAATAGTACTTTACGCCTTCGTGTACGGTACATTACAACGAAAAGTGAAGTTCAATGCATTTCCAATTTATTGCGGAATTTGTGGAAGCGTATTCGAAAAAAGAGCAGTCGTCCCCAGGGTGACCGCGGTCGTTGTTGAGTGATACGAGATATTCATAACCGCACCTTGTCACGCAACCAATGCCTGAACCACAACTTGCCCACGACGAAACCCGGCCTTGCACCTGGACTAGAAAAGAAACCTTATCATCCTTGTCCACTTCCGTGCCCATAAAGTCTGTCTATTCAGTATTCTGCGTGATCTCGTTAAGGAAGATCCTGTGAAAGCAGGAGCCCCTAACCCTAACCTCAGGGCCAGGGTCAGCACTGGCCCTCGAAATATTGGCCCATTAAAAGTGTCCTTTGCCGTAGTGCCAGTATTGTAGTTTTAATTGTTTATTTGATAGACGTTTCTAGACGTTACAGTGACCTCTGCATCTCTACAAAGAGATCCGGCAACAACTATTGAGTATTGTTCTGTGTTGTGTGGTTCACTGAGCTTTTCAGTACCCGTGATGGCCACGACCAAGGAAACACATGATCGTCACGGACTCGTCCCCAGTCGTCTCCTATGCGAAAATGGCAAGACACGATGGATGATGGTATTAAGAAGGAAAGAGGGGGTAAATTTCTAAAGAAACTGTGGTGCTGCTTCGGTGGGAAGTATATATCGATTCGCTCCGACGAAGGGCTAACGCTCGAAACGTCAGCTCTTGAATCCCTTTACGGTGGCCAATTCACATTATCAACCTAGTTGATATAACAAAATTATATTGTTAAGAAGGAAAGGCCTCCTTCCCATCATTCCCCGCGCCTACCATCTTTTCCTCAAAAGCGACGACTGGGGACGAGTCAGTGATCGTCACAGGTTTTACCAACGCGTTTCACTTTGCAACGTGAGTGGAGTTTCACAGCTACATAATCAGGGAATCACTGGATCCAGACCTTGGGCTGGGGGGGGGGGGGGGGTAGGAGGGGAGTCATAGCCGACGGTGAATACGTGGACCATTGCCAAAAATAAGGTGGAGTTCCCCCGGGCCCCTCCCCCTAGATCAGCCACTGCGTGTGTGAGAACGAAACATCTACATCCTTAACGGTAGGTAGAAGGTAGAAATAGCTGTTGATAGTGATCCGAATTAAGAATATAGTTGTCAAGGCAGAGTTCAGAGCTGACTTTAACCGACAAAGTGAGTTTGGTGTTATTGTCTCCACAGGAAGATTGTTCCAATCACCGATTGTCTTCCGCCAAAAGCTGTATTTGTATGCGTCGCATGATGTTAGGATCGGGATAAACTTGAGATGATTTGAGAGGCGGGTCCTGGGAAGAATGGAGTGTTTGACGTAGGACGGGATCAGACACCTCCGCTTCGTGGTTGAGAGTTTATAAACCATGCATAGCTTGGTCACTCACCTCCTCTGTTGTAAAGTCAGCCAGTTTAGATGGTCTAATGACCTTTAATGCTTTATTCCTTGCGTAAGCCCTCGTTGCGAAGCGAGCAGCTCGTCGCTGGACTTGAGCAAGTAGATCCTGTAAGGGTCCCACGCTGCGCATATGCGTAATATCCTAGTGTACCTCTAACCAACGTTGTATATGCTCGAGTCTTGATTCGTTCTGGGCAGTTTTGCTCTTTACCGACATTTAAGATGTGTGTTTTCCAGCTGAGCGTTTGACAACGTTTGGGCCATACGTTTCAAAGTACATTACTTGCAAAAAATTTCGGACGATTTTAATTTCAGACAAAAATAGTCCGAAAATAAAACCGTCCGAAATTTTTACAGTGTAGTATAAAACTTTAAAAGTACTTTCTGGGCGACGACATCACATATCATTAAGCCACATTAAGCTTCAAAGCCCTTAGTTCCCTTTCTGGACCGAACTCTATAGCTGAGACACTGCTTGAGGCATAAGCTTGATTGAGTTTGTGTTATTTTCTCGTTGGTGTATCCGGCTGTAAAACCTTGAAGGTACAGTAAAACTATCATCTTCACATATTTTATTTCAGTCTAATTCATGTTTTTAAGTCCTAAATTTACTTTTGGCATGTTTCAGCGCAGTGTCCGAAATTTTTGTCCGAAAATTGTCCGAAATGAGGGAAAAAGTGTCCGAAAATTAAACGTCCGAAATTTTTTGCAAGTAATGTACTCGGAAAATCTTCCTTTAGCTTAATAACACACTTCATGACCTACATGTAATCAAATCTGGTACAACTTAACCAAACGCCCGAAGACGGTTACTCAAGGTACAAAATTTATTATGGCTTTGATTCTTCATTGATGAAATTAAAGTTACAATTTTTTCCAATTTTATTGGTTAAAAAAATAAGACTAGTTTTTAATTATTCAGCTGCAATTATGTCGTACATTTAAGCATAGTTAATTGAAGAGAATGGCTAATCAAGCCCGGCAAACTTCAAAGGAGAAAAAAAAAAGATGCACAGATTTATGCTGGAAGGTCCAAGGCCATGCATAATCTTTTGTTTTGTGCTCATACACTAGCCTCGTTTACGCAAATTATTGCCGTCCCTCTATCGCCTTCATACAATTTTCACGTTGGTATTCTTTTCATCTTTGCTGCTTTGGGAATTCGTTCACGATTAAATTTACATATTTGTATAGAGGGGGTAAGTTTCTAAAGAAACTGTGGTGCTTCATCGGTGGGAAGTATAACAATATAATTTGGTTTTATCAACTGGGTTGATAATGTCAATTGGCCACCGTAAAGAGATTCAAGAGCTGACGTCAATACGCATAAGTCTGACGTCAATACGCATAAGGGCTAATACGGAACCCGAAACATTTCTATTGGTTAGTCGGCAGCTTTTGTGCAAATGTCAAGGCCACTGAAAAAAGCGAGCAAATACATAGAACAAAGAACTTTGAAAAGCTTCCAATCCATTCCCCTCAGCTAACTACAATTTAATATTATTTTAAATTCAAATAATTTTGAAAAGTTCACTCTTATTTTGTAATTTAAAGACAATTTCTAGCAATTTGAACTACGTCACAGTTCGTGCATTTTGAAAAATTTAGTCTAAAATTTTCAATCCGTTTCAATCTTCTCCATCCTTAACCATCCTTGTTCCTTTTTAGTTTAGTGTCACCTATTTGGTATTTTTTACCTTAGTAAACTATCATTTTAAGGTTTGTTTCGTTTTAAGGGTAGTTTTGTTCGTCGCAAAAAATGACTCAAAATATCGTGACGTAGGTCCTTTAAGCAAACTGGGTGGGCTGTGCTGCTGGATCCTGGAAACCTTCACCATGTTTAACAAAAAGATATCCTATTCAGAACCCAGCATTCAACCACTCAAAGCACACATTTCTACGAAAAGTTTTCTTAAGAAGGGTTGGGGAATGATTTTATACGGAACTATTCTCATAAGATACAGCTAATTTACTGAGTTAAGACCCTTCCTTCCTTCCCTTGACTCACCCATCTCTCCCTTTTTGACTTCTCCTTGCAACACCTTCCTATCCTTCCTTCTTTGATCCAGTATTTTGAAAAATTAGCCTAACTTTTTCAATTTCTTCATTTGTAATGTCTCAATCTTTTTGGTTCAGTATCACCTAATTGGCGTTTTACTTCCTTAGTAAACTCTGATTCTAAAATTTCCTTGGTTCGTCGCAAAAATGACTCAATACAAAATATCTTCACGTAGCTCCCTTGACAGCTAGATAAATATTCTGTCTTGCATCAACTTGGCAAAAAAAAAAAAACTTGGCAACGCCATTCGTGGCCATAAAGGAACAGTGGAAGAGTATAATGTCCAACAAAAACATTTCTGGAAATGTCTACTAATTTTGATGATATAAAATTTAATATTTCTTATCCCAGCTCTGACTAAACCTTTTTTCTGCTGGAAAATATTGAAGCAAACTTTGGTCGAGATTACCTCGGGAATATTTCACCTACAACCATGGGCATGCTGTGCATAGATTTGTCATGTACAACAGAAAAACTTAAGGCCTGGGGTAATATGTGTTCGTCTAAAGAAAAGAAGAATAATAAATGATCATTTTTAACTGGCCATTTTATATTTTCACGAGTAGAAAGAGAAGTGAATCTCTGTCTCTCAGGGTACACTCCCAGGGGTGTGGTTATCCAAATGGTTTTAGGCTGGACCTCGCACCTGAAATCTTTATTTTTTCTTAATCCAATGCATACTAGGCAGTTAAATTTGTAAAAAAATCTAATGTGAAAATTGAGCAAAAAATAGATATTCCATCAGATTTGGGTAAAAAAAATCTGACCCCGTCTAGAGGCAAATAACGGTAGCTTATATAAAGCGTATTTAGCCAAACCTCCAATACAAGCCACGAAAGAATCAATGAATTAAGCAAATTATTAAGTTAATATTCAATTGATGAAGTCCCTTTAGTCATGCTTACATTTTCGTTTAGGCAATAATATTTTATCAAATCAAACTTATATAACTTAGTTGCTATGCCAATGTCCTTAAAGGAGCTACGTCACAGTTTGCAATTTGAAAATTTTAGCCTAAGTTTTTCAAATCTGTAAATCGTAATGCATCTCAATCCTCTCCATCCTTAACCATCCTTGTTCCTTTTTGATTTAGTATCATCACTTTATTGTTTTTCTTCCTCAGTAAACTGTTAGTTTTAGGTTTTCTACATTTTTAAGAGTAATTTGGATCGTAGCAAAAAAAAATGACCTAGATAAAATATCGTAACGCAGCTCCTTTAATACATGATTACAATTTACATCATTCTTGTTTTAGCTAAGTTGTGTGCTTTTGCAATGCTGTAACTATGTACTTATGGCCATGAAAATAAAGCTACTTGCTGTTATTGTTGTTGTTGCACTACGTATACAAGACATGTAACCTGAAGAGCACAATGATCTATGACAATACTTTGATGAATAACATCTAGACATAGAAATGCATGTACTAATGATTGTTGATTGTATCTGAAAAGATGCACTGCATTCGTGGCTCAGATTTCGAAGACAATAATACAGGCTGACATCATTCTTTTAACCACAAACCTCTGCCAGTCTGGCACTTTCAGCAGTTTATGAATCAGGGGCAGTCTAAGATTAACAATAAGCACAGCAACAAGTTAATCATTTTCTCTTGTTTTAGAACTATTATAATATTCTTATCTTTTTTAAATAATTACAAGGTGATTTGTTTTTTATATGGGGCCTCTCATTCTTTTACCAATTGTCTGTTTGGCTTTTCTTCGCTAATATAATAAATTTTAAATTATAATTAAAATATTATAATAAATTATAACAAATTTAATTTTAATTTATAATTTAATTTAATTAATAATTTTAATTTGTAATTGAAATATTATAATAAATTATAATAAATTTGACTTTTCTTCTTTAATGGAGCCAAAACCAATTGTGGAATTACAAGCATTTTAGGCATGCCACTGATGAAAGGTTATGGGAATTAGATATTTTTTACAGGAGCCAACATTGAGATTGTGGTCTGTCCCCTTTGAATTACTATTTGACATTTTTATTACAGAAAGGAGCCCGAACCAGTGACCACTTTTAATTAATTCACATTCTTTCATGCAGTCACTATCCAATCAGAAGTCAACTGAAACTTCCAGTTGGCTTCTGATTGGATTAAATCTGCACAAAAAAATTGTATCTAGTAAAATTGGTCTACTTTTGGACTCCTTGCTGTAGTAGCCCTTATGTAGCCGTTTTGGGTTTTGGGTTTTGGATGGGTATGGCTACATGTTTTATGATGTCTTTTGTATTGAAGAATAGAAATTAAGTTATATTCCTAATTAATAATAATAATGCATTTTTAGGGAAAATACTTACCACTTCCAAGTCACCTGTCTGTCCCTTCTTTATCAATAGTTCAGAGCTGAAGAAAAAAGAAAAAGGTAATCACTTGTTATTAAAACTCTTACTATTACAGCAGTTTTCAGTTGAGTGCTGTAAAACAAAAGTGATGAAGAACACAGACAATCCAGTGCACCAATCACAATTTGAAGCAAATACACGTAGCTGACACAAAGCGCGAGAAAATGCTTGTGAGTGAGTCACAATTGGTTTGGGGGTTTTAACCCCCAGCAGTAAATTCACCGGTACCAAATTATACACCAATTATACACCCCGGCCAGGGCTCAAGCCCGGACCACTTGATCCGTAGATGAGCGCACTAACCATGAGGCCATCTCTGGGTACCAGAGGATTTTTCTTGTATGGGGGGAATACTTCTCTTTGGTAGGCCGGTCACACACTGACAGACTTGACCGAAAACGGAAACCGTGCATGAAAATCCTCTGGCAACCATGGCAGTTTCTCTTCTGATTGGTTGAGAAAGCGACACAAGATTTTCCAACCAAGCACTACTGCTAATACTTTGGAATTAGCATACCCATCATAAAATGAAATTGTTCCTGTCTTGTCTTTTGCCATGTTGTGCTTGATCCTACGAAAAAAAGGTAGAAAGATTAATCTGCTGATATCTGATCATATCTCTCTGTACAATGGAAATGTTATTTTAATACCAAAACAAAACAAAAAGAAGCAATTTCCAGACTTACTCTGCTGCCTCAATCTTGAGAAGATTGTTGTTGTTGAGTGCAGAAAGGATGTAAACTACTGTCTCAATAACATGACTGCTTGTCAGAATGAGATCACCCTAAAGACGATAAAAATGACTTGCAAAAAAAGACAACAGATTGTCTAATAACCTATATAACCCAGCACATGGTGCTGTATTGTGAAAATCCAGCTCAAAATCCAACTCTAATTCCTAACACAAAATCCAAACTCAGAAGTTAGTCCATCTTGTGAATTTTAGAGTTGTACATGCAGTATGTTCCAAATTAATATTATAATAATACTAAAATTACCTTGTCACCTTTCTCTCCAACTGGCATATGCAGAACAAGAACACCATCAGTTTTAGAGCTGACTGAAATACCTAAAAAGTTAACAGATACATGTAATTCACATGCATCTGCTAAATAATCACCAAGTGGGAGCTTAAGGTTACTGAACAGGTTTGTGGGTCAAATTTGTTCAAAATTGTGATTTTTAGTGTACATAAACTGTGTGTATTTTTCTTTCTTTTACAAAAAACAGAAATCCAAAATCATTTTTCACTCCGGAGATTTTACGAATTTCCTTTTTTTTGCATGACTCATTACGTCACACTTTAAAGGTGTTGAGCTGTCAACACTACTAGACCAAACGTGCAAATTTGGCTTCCGCAACAGAGGGAATTTCCTTTGTTCGCACTGCTCACTTTTGTCCTTGCAGCACAGTTTTGGCTGGAGATTTTGGATGGAGAGAGAAAAGAAAAGAAAGAAAGCGAGAAAAAAGTCCTTGGGTTCCAAAGGCTGATCGGTGGTACCATAAAAAGTAACCAGGGAATTTCTGCGAAACGAAGAAATGCTGGCAGAAAGCGACAAATTGTCACAACCACCGAATGAAACGCTAAATATTGTTGCTAATTCGGATACTAGGCGAAGAAAAGGTGGATTCTAGGTGTTCTTTATCGGACGAATCTGTTGAAATATCACACGACAACAGCGACTAATTCATACTATTATAAAGGAACACTAAACAATAAGAGCCGATACACTAAACAACACGCTACTGCTATCCAATGACTCTTAATCCAAGAATATTAGAAGGTTCTTCCTGTGTGCACCGGTACACGGACAGAAAAGATGGAAAAGCAATCATAAAAAAGAATTATGTTCTCTTGGTGTTGCATACCCTGCTTCCTGCTTGCTTTCCGCATTTCAGAGAGCACGCTTTCCCGATTAGCAGCTTGCTCACGATTTTCGTTCACCTTTTTTGAAGCCCTTGTACTCTTTGATGATCTTTTTCCTCTTATAATGGTGGGCCGGAAATTTTTCAGTGTTTTCCCCATCGCGGTCAAAACTTGCAAGAACTTACCACGTTATAATTCTGCCTCACAATTGTTGGAAAAGTATACTTTGATCTTGAAATAATATCTACCACCACTTTCCTGTGAGTTTTGCGAGACTGAACTTGATTGGTCCATTTAGGCGATAAACCGGAAAACCACTCCCCATGGGAGAGCTATGTTCACAAAATTTTCTTTGCCGTATTTCTCGGCAAAATGTTTTGTGAAGTTTGTCATCTTTGAGGGGCTAGTTTGCATATGAGAATTCATCGTAGAATAATTAAATTTCGTCCAATGGTACATGAATCCCTCTTCTCCAAAAGTGTCAGGTTTTAGCTTATTATTTGTTTTTCGTTTTGAAGATATAAGTCCAAATGCTCTGTCAATCTGAGAAAAGTATGTGAACGAACTTTGAATTATAATAATGTTTTTTGTGAGCTGATCTAACGATTCCCCGACACACTTTCAGTGCCAAACATGTGCTGAGTGACATGCAGTCATTGTTTACTTCAATGGGCCAAAATCTGACACGAGTTTGCTGCACTTATGAACATTGCTCTATTTGCATTTAACTGACTGCAGCTCCTCTTATATTTTATTTCACCAGTTAAAAACATGCCCACAACATTCTTGGTTCTATAATCTTTAAAATGATGTATAGGCGTAGGCACTTCCCTCAAATTACGCGTGTGTGAGGACCTTTTTGCGCAAAGCACCCGTGAACCTGTTCAGTAACCTTGATATCCTGACCTTGTAAAATTCATTAATAATTCAAAAGGAATAGATCCAATGAAAAGGTACTACTCAGGTCGCATGAATGCTCTGTAAACCTCAATACAAATCAGCAGTAGAAACAGCAGTCAAACTTTATCCTGTTTTTGAGGCTTGACACTAATATATAAACAGCGGATTTAATTTATAGCACTTCAAACATTTCAATGATTGATAGTATATAGTAGCGCTTAATTACAGGAATGGCTCCGGGCTCGGAATGCACTGGGGACGAGTTTGGTTAGCTAAATTAGGCTACAAAATCACCCTGGTTAGCCTATTATAACACTACGGTTAGCCTACTGAGCAATCCGGTTAGCCTACTGAGCACTGCGGTTAGCCTACTAAGCAATCCGGTTAGCCTACTATAGCACTCCGGTTAGCCTACTAAGCACTGCGGTTATGCGGTTAGCTCTCAAGAATGGTAAGGGTAACAGGATAAATTCTTAAAATTTTCGGTTTTCGGCAGCTGGGCCTCGGTAGTGTAGTGGTTAGTGGGAATAGCTCATGATCTGAGTTACCCGGGATCGATTCCACCTATGTGCTTTTATAATTGACTTTGTTTTTTCTCTTTATTAGACGCAAAAATCAATGTCGAAAAAATCTAAGTGTCCCGGAGCCATTCCTGCATTTAACGCCATAGTATATGCAGTGCTTGAAATTTGCGGTTGCCTGGTTGCCCGAGACAACTAAAACTTCGTTCGGGCAACCAGTTTTAAGGAAAAATAAAGGACTGGTTGCCTGAGATTGTCTGGAATTTGCCATAAGGACAACCTGGATTTTTTTCTAATTTCGAACACTGTATATGAATGATAGCAAGAGTGCAAACACTATTTCTTGATGCTCACCAGGACTACAGCTCTTACTAGCTTTTTGTAGTTTCCTACTTTAAGCTTTTCAGGTCATGTAGCCAAGATATGTACTTGGAGAATCCGACTAGGTAGTGTGTAACACATTACCCGGCACTATATTTTATTACCATATTAATTAATTAATTGATAAATGATACCAAATGGTAGCCTGTTGAAAGGTACCTGTCATGTTGCCATGTGCAATTCTGTGCTTGAGTTTATAGTTCTTGTCATCCAGAATGTAAATGGCCTGTAAAAGAGGTGAAAAGTACAAATTACAGAATTAAAAAAGCAAACACTAAAATCATATTTTAATTTAGAAAATGCCATGACACAAGAGGAGCTGACTTGTCCCCAGTCATCTTCTATTTTTCAACACGCGGAAAGAGGAAACCGTGCGGAGGCATGTGCGCTTCCTATCATCCTCTGCTCCCCACTCTCTGTTCTCACTCATGCCTCCATGTGCTTTTCTCTTTCTGCACATTGAAAAATAGAAGACGACTGGGGACGAGTCAGCAAGAGGAGGCTAAAAGCCATACACGACAAAACAGAATAGAACTAGCACAAGCTAAGATATATAATGATGGCGCAACCAAAGGGTACTTGTATTTTAATAATCAAAATAAACAAGTAATTGTCCTTTTATTTTCTAAACATTTTCTGTAAAAAAATAATAAGAGACATTTTTATTTTAGTACCCCTAAAAGCTTGGGAGAACTTAAAGTGCACCTAACCCTAAAACATCTTTCCGTAAAATAAAACTTTGCACCAGTTCGAAACGCATCACACCTTTCATTTCTCCTTTCTTTAAATGCTGACTATTTATAGCATTCAAAAGTTACGAAAAACTGTGCATCAACTGTTGCACGACCAAGTCAGAAGGGGCATGGGTCTATTCCTGGGTAGACGTCACAAACTGATTTGTATCACAGGTCTTTGTAAACATGCATGCAAATCAGTTTGTGACGTCTACACCCCTTCTGACTCGGTCGTGCAACAAATGATACACAGTTTTCAAAACTTTTCTATTTCATTTCGTAGGCCTTACAGTACACAACATTGTCATGACATACCTGCTCTGTGAGGATGAGGATACGCGTTCTCAGTTTGTAGCCATTTCTATCATACTTGTGTACTCCAATGCAGTACTATTAAGAGCAAGAAAACATAATGGATATACTCACTTAGTTTGAACGATTTTAAATTTGGCTTCATCAACCAGACTGTGCTGGCTAGTGTTTCATCAGGCGTTATGGTTTCTTCAGTGGACTTAAGTAATAGGCCCTGTGCACGACCCAGTCACATGGTACAAAATAACACCCTGCTGCTTTGTCTGTGGGGGAGGCGAGCTTGGCCTATTGGTCAGGGCGCTGGACTTGTAATCCGGTGGTCCCGGGTTCGAATCCTCCTCGCTGCCACTAAAACGGATTTGTCTTAGGTGGTCCCGAATTCAACTCCTCCACACTTTGTAAATAACCAACTGGTCTGCCTCCTGCCAGTTGCGATTTTTAACAACTTTCTGTTTCATTTGCAATATTTGTTTACGTCTTTACAGTGTCCCCAATTAGCACTGTAGTGCTAAATACATTGACACTTAAATATAGTTATTATTATTATTATTATTATTATTATTATTATTATTATTATTATTATTATTATTATTATTATTATTATTATTATTATTATTATTATTATTATTATTATTATCATCATCATCATCATTATGGTGAGCAAGCTACACACTGGGACATCCCAACCAGAGACACTTCATGCCCCAGAGCATAACTTGTCCACCAGCAAGGTGTTAATTTGTATTATATGACTGGGTCATATCATGCAAAGGGCCCATTAGATCCCCAAACATCACCTCTAGTGTTATTAATGCCCAGCCTGTTCCCTAGGCATTCTCTCTTGCCTCATTGAATTTGTGGTGACATCACCACTCACAGTAGGCACCTGAGCTGAGTGAAGTCTGACCGAGCCAAAAACATCTAAGTACAAGGCTGATCAACGTCTTTTTAATATATTGAGTTCATTGCGAAAATACTCACTTTGATTGTTTCTGATGATGGTACAATCTGCTTGTCTGTAATGACATTCTTCTTCAGCATCTCCTGAGCAATATCTGTGAATGGAATAAAGAAAAAATGACACTTTGTTGATATAAACACTTTGTAGTATAAACACGAGAGACAGATCATCCACCTGGGACGAAATTTAGCAAAGAATGGTAACTTTGTTCATCCGATAATTTGTCTGTGGGCAAACAGACAGATCAGCCATCCAGACTAGTTTTTCTAGTCAGATGTGGGCAAACAGATAGATCAGCCATCCAGACTAGTTTTTCTAGTCAGATTTTCTAGTTTTTCTAGTCAGACACAAACAAATTATCAGAAAAACTGCTGCTGTTCAAACCAGATGGATGATCTGTCTCTATTTATAAATTTGGCCAACCAAGCAGACCATTCATGCACCCCCCTCCCCCCTGTCCATATTGACATCCTTCCATCCAGCAGTCACCCGGTCAGCCACTTAATTATATATGGCAGGCAGTCAGTTGGTAAGTCAGCCAGTCAATCAATCTAGTCCATCCACCCATTCACCAGTCCATATACATGTCGATCTGTCCATCAATTTTTCAGTCCATCCTTCCCTTTGTCCATCCACCCCTCCATCTTTTCCTCTATCAGTCTGCCCCTACCACTGTCCATCTATCGGTTATTGTCCAGAAAGATTCTTTGTGTTGTTTCAAAAGTGTCCTGACCATAAAGCCACTCTTAAACATCAACCACTTAGCTCAGTTGGTAGAGCACTAGACTAATCTCAGGGTCTTGAAATAACTGAGGAGAACCTGCTGCCTTTACTATGACATCTGCAAAATGCTTAGATATTCTAGTCTTATTGGGAAAGGATAATAAACTGTAGGCCCAGTCTTGCGCATCTACGTTTGTTACAGTCAGCAGGGGACACTAAAGAATCCACACACTTATTGTAAAGAGCATGGCACAGGGTTCCCAGTGTTGTAGTCTGGTCTTCGTCTTTTGTGATGTTGAAAGTTTAGAATGGGAAGTAATGTTCAGAGAAATAACCTCAGAGAGCTATCTCTGTAAATCTGAGGGTAAATAAAGTATACAGTCCAGTCCATGCCATTCTAACTAACTGAATAACAATCATATTTAGGTGACAGTAATAAACCAAAGTATTTAGATAAATACCAAGCCTGTGTGGAATGAAGGGCACAGGTATACTCTGGTCATAGTTGGCTTTCTTTCCTTTGAATAATTCACTAGCTGCCACCTTCATTTCAAGCTTTAGAAGGAAACAAAAATTTGCTTAGTTGTAATAAATCAAGATTTGCCAGGGAACAATACTGGATTTATTTGTACAAGAATAGTGACACTTAGATTGGAGCACGAGTACCAGAAGGAGTAAAATGAGTACAACATTTCAAACAAAGTGCTTAATATATTCCTTTCTATTATCAATTTCCATGCTAATTATCTCATATTTCATAGTATAGCTGGTCCTATTCAAACTGGCTTAAATATTCCCTTGGAGCTGATAGAGCAGGGCTGCCACTAAGGGCCGGGGGCCGGGGAATTCCCCTGGCTACTACTAGTTTGAGCCCTGGGTACTTTGAAACAAAACCAAAACACTAGAAATTGAAAAATACATCAAACAATAAAATGCCACGGCTACTTTTTTACTTTTCCCGCATACTTGAAACATTAGTGACAGCCCTGATAGAGCACTGGAATGTGGCAAAAAGCATGGAATTACACCAAATAAGTTATTCAACACATAAAAGTAAACAGGGCTAAGCAGTCCTGTCTTGTGCGGGCCTGGTCCTTCACCATAAAGCCCATGGCCATTTGTCCAAAGTTGTGTTTTAGAGAGAAATGTGTGTGGGGGGGGGGGACCTGTCTGGTCCAGGTGGTGCTATGTGCTGCCAGTTGGGTTCTTGGGAATGTAGTCTTTTAAGCACACACCCTACACCCATCCGCTCACATATATCCATCCTGGTCTACACTTCAGATCTGCCTCATTATTCATACACAGAACACTTTTTAATCAGCGATCCATGGAACAAAGGCCAGTTTGGATATACTACTATTTGACTGGTAAGCAACAGAGAGGAGTGCGGCCGGCTAATCTGTGAACACAACTGAATGGAAATTTGAAAGTGACAGTCGTATTTGATCTTGTACGCATACTGATGAAGGTCACTGATAGAGAGACAAACCTGAGCTTTCCTTTCTGGTGTGACGCTGTGAACATATTTCCTTGATAGCTGAAGAGTATGCATTTTGTGCAGTCGTTCCGATGCCTGAAATATTGCAATTAACTCATTAATCAGCCACTGACTGCATGTAGGTAAAGTCTGCATTTGAGCCTAGTGGCTCATCAGGAAGGAGCTTATCCCGACCAGTTTCCTTAGCGTGAAGCGACTAGAACAGGGGAATGGCCCAGTGAGGGTTCCAGGGGTTCTGGAACCCCCTTCTGAGCTATTACCATGCCAATAATTCCAAGAAGAAAAATTTATCGGAAACCTCTTAAAAAAAGCATCGCATGGGTTCCAATATTTTAAGGATGTGTAAATTGAAAAGATCATAAAAGCCTCCTGTGTACACAAGCCTCCTTCTTACTGACATCGTAACTCAGTGAATGGTACATCACAAGACTACAGTATTAGTGAAGTATGTTATGTATTTAACAATTATTAGCTTCTCCATTCTTAATCCTGTTGCCATCTCTTAAGGAAGCAAGATTTGCAATCTCCTCTTAGAAAGGCTACCTACTTTTGGCACTGAGATTATTGGAAATTTGTGCTCAGAATGAAGGAAATGGGAATTTCTGAGGACCTAAAATACAAAAATTCTCGGCATGCCCCCAGACTCCCCAAGAAAATATAGCATGTCCGGCGTTCGATTGTCAATCGGGCCAGCAATACTAAATTTAGGAACCCCTCTATACAAGAAGGCTGGCTATGTTCCTGTAGAACTAGTAAGAATTAAATTTGCTGCTACCCATTTTATAAACCTGGGTGAAGAGAGTTACTATGAGAGTGAAGTGTCTTGCCCAAGAACACAATGCAGTGACCCGGCCAAGTCTCGAACTTGGAACATTTGATCCAGAGTCCAGCGCACTAACCATTATGCCACTGTGCCTCCCTTCCCACATACAGTAGCAAATAATTAGATACTGCAATACAACTGTAACAAACTAGTTTCAGTACGTAAAATCACCCTAGACACTGACCTCTACCATTGACCCAGGAGGTTTTGGCCAGCTCTTGTCTAAGACACTGGCAGGCAAACATTTTGCCAGCAGAAGAAGATGAGATTTCCTCACATATGCTACAAACTGAAAGAAAAGATACATGTGTTTGAAGAAACAATTATGAGAATTCCACAGAAATATCACACAAGTCAAAGCCACCGTAATTTTGGCACAAAAGTAATTATACACTGATATTTATCCGTGTATGTGGACAAGAAGTGAACAGTGTTCCATGGGTGATGCTTGAGGAAAACTGTTATTTTTGAGGAACAGATTATGTCCAAGAACAAAACTGATATTTAACATCAGTGCATAGTCATGAAGACCTTTTCTCAATACTTCTAAACATCATTTTTAGAGTAATTATGTCGGCATTATGTTAAAAATATTCAGTTGTATCCAAGTTAACGATATACTTGGGATGAAACCTAAAGGTGCAAATATTAATTGCAAGGTTCTAAACTAAGGAATATCACTTGTGGAATATCAGATTCGCCATTTATGGATGCATCACATGATGTACCAATAGACCATTTGTGTACATAAAAAAATATTTGATGGATTATACCATATACACCTAACTGGAGAAATGTTGACCCTGTGAATGAACAGTAAGACAACATTGAAGCTTAGCTAATTTATGTAACATTTACTGATAATCAAGATATTTTCTTTCCTTGAGTGCAAAGACCCCACCTGTCTTACTGTCACAGAGGGCGACTTATTTTTTCCAATTTTCCAGTAAGCATATAATTTTGGTTGCATCCTTCATGTTTTATGCTTTTAGTGGCTTATTGATTGTTTCTTCTGTAGTTTTGTATTTTCATCATTATCTGTATATTGAGTTGTTTTTATTCATTAATCATTGTATTATAATTCTATTTTTGGCAAATCAAAATAAAAATCTTCAATCAGGTACAATTAGGCAAGGACCTATTGCCAACAATCCTCTTGAATTAAGGCCACTGTTTTTTAGATATAGTTAGAATCACTATTTTGAACTCACATCAACATTATCGTCACTAGCAGGTTGGTTTCTTGTTATGAATCCTTTGATAAACCTTTGACAATCACAACAGAAACAGTATGTGATAATTATCATTGGCACCATTACCATATAAACTCAAACTAATTTACATATTAAACAGATATACAAATAACAGAATAACATACTTGCGTATCCGTTGGGCAGCTTTTCGGCGTCGTTCAAGCAGCCTTTTAGCACAAACCCGTCTCCAGTGTTTGGCAATGGTGATGGCTGCTAATCGCAATGTGACAAATTTCTTTCTCTGATAATAGCCCTTGAATTGCGACTGGATAATTGTGGCTGATGTTAGATTGAATAACAAGTGTATTAGACATGACACAAGATTCCATATACAGGGATACACTGTTTATTTCTGAATTAACACAGGGGTGGGGGAGGAATAGGGGGGGTCCATGCGGAGGTCAATGGGTGGGGACATATGGATATTTCCTGATATAACACAATACTGAGATAACTAAAAATTTGGTATGGATCACCCTAAGCAGTACTAAAACAATTATTAATTCTATGCAAATCTCCCCGATACAGAGAACAGTGCACTCTCTCTGCCTATGAGAGATATTTCACTTAGAGGAAAGTGAAAATCGGCCAGGACCAGAGAGCCAACCATGTCTGCCTTAAAGTGGTGTCCACTTTTACAGAGTTTAATTTGATAAAACTGAATCATGATTGTTTAATTATATAGGTTCCTTCTTTATTTAGAAGTTGATTTTTTTGGAGCAAAATGAAGGTCTCCTGGAAAGCTCCCAGAATAAACAAATTTCAGACATTGGCAACTGTGGACTCACACCTATTACTATTTTCCGAGCCATTGTCAATAACATACGTACCAAGGGCAGGTTTCTTAGCTTGAAATGCATCTTCTGTGGCAAACAACGTTTGAGGAAATCTAATAAAAACCTTTGTCCTACCAAAACGAAATCACAATCAGTGTCACATTAAGACTTCAAGTTGATAAATTAACTCAGAAGGCACAAATTCTGCTTGTAATGGGGTGTTCTTGAGTAAAGGCAAATATTTCAGTGAAGGAGGTGTGTTCAACAAAAACATAATTTAGTGCACATCGTCCCTTACTTAGTACGGTCACAACCAAGTGTATGAAACCACAACAAAGGTTAATCCATAAAGAACAATGATAAGTCTAGATACATAAATGGCTTTCAATCTGCAATTTTATAAACATTTTCTCTGGTTGACGTAAAGTATATGAAATAATTCATATGTGAACTGGAGATATAGATGAACGTGAGAGATGATTATCGCAGTGAATTTCCAATTTAAGGGCTCCCTGAATTTTTTTCAGGCTTCTTCATTCCAGTTGCAGTTCCAGTTAAATTGGAAATTCACTGTGATGATCATCTCTCACATGCATTTTCTCTGATTAGAAATTTAAGACATTTCTATCACAGGTAATGGCCAAATTAAAATGCTTTTAATGAGACAGCAACTTTCCAATGATCTTCGAGTTGCATTTGGCTCAACTCATTTGCTACTTTCATGTCACTACTCAATCAATCAATATTATTTTTCCTGGGTACTCATTAGAAGACGGGACCCTGGTACCAGTACAAAGGGTACACAAGCATCCTTTCAAATTGAACACAGAACATTCCCTTCATTGCATACTTTTCTGCCTGCCCTCTCATCTGTGGGTATCCTCCCTACTTAAAAACTTTATGAAAACCCTGCAATAATGTCACTTAAAGTAAAGAAAGGCATATTTTTATCTATACAGGTTCCTGAACTCACTTGCCAATCCTGTATTCATCGGGTTTATAGTTGAGATACTCGCAGATTTTCTTCACCCCATCACCTGGTTCACCTGGTTACAAAATGCAAAATTTTATTTAAAATCACCATTTATCATGTTTTATATAATAACAAAATCAATACGCGCGCTCTGATTGGTCAATCAGCTATGGTTTATTGTGCCGGTAAATGCATGGAAAATCGCACATCTTCTGAATTACCGGTATTATATAAAAGCAATAGACCACACTTTCTATGGGTTTATAGGGGTAATAACCCACTTGGGATGTTTGGAAGAACACTTGAAAAGTTTGTAAATCACTCGCATGCGGCTCGTGATTTAAAAACTTTTCTCGTGTTCTCCCAAACATCCCAAAGAATAACTTGAAGAATTCGTAAATGACTTGCCTGCGGCTCGTGATTTACAAATTCTTCTCATGTTCTGCCAACATCCCGCGTGGTTTATCAGCTTATAAACCATAGTAACTTGTGGTCTATTGCATAATTACTACATGATTGTAGCGACTTCTATAGCAAGAAGGAGGAAACATTTTGGCAACCACAAATTGCTAGCTGGCGACCAAAACATTTTATTAAAGTGCACCTAACCCCAAAATATTTTTTCGTTAAAATAAACCTTTGCACCAGTTCGAAACGCATTGCACCTTTAGTTTCTCCTTTTTACTAGATGCAGACTATTTATAGCATTAAAAAGTTACAAAAAACTGCACGTTATTTGGTTCACGACCGAGTCAGAAGGGGTGTGGATCTATTCCTGGGCTGACGTCACAAACTGATTTGCATGCATGTTTACAAAGACTTGATGCAATGCAAATCAGTTTGCGTCATCAACCCAGGAATAGACACACGCCCCTTGTGACTCGGTTGTGAACCAACTGATACTCGGTTTTTCGTAACTTTTAAATGCTATAAAAAGTCAGCACTTGGTAAAAAAGAGAAACGAAAGGTGTAACACGTTTTGAATTTGTGCAAAGGTTTATTGTAACGAAGAAAATATTTTGGGGTTAGGTACACTTTAAGTTGCTATCTGGCACCAAGGCCAAAAAGTTAATCTCGGACCCTGTTTCTAATTTAAAGGAAGTACAAAACATTTGGTCCATGTTCACATATATAACACATAGGAATTTGTGAAAGTTTGGTTAAGCCCAAAGCACTGTGACAAGATTTACTACAGGGGCATTATGTCATCTTTGTCTAAACTTCTGCTTGCATCTCTATAACTATGTAGAGACAGAGAGATGTTGTCTATTTCGTTATTTTACGATTGAGTATAATTCTGGAATTCTACTTGAAATTATTATTTTTAGGAATTTGCAACAGTGGTGAAATCAAATTGCTTGAGAACTCCAATTAACCCTGCTTCTGTTTGGAGTGAATAGATCACAATAATTTTATACTGATCATTATAAATATTCTTACTGATTTTTGCTTCCTTCTATAATATCACCGTGAAACATCTAAAGTTAAAAAGACTTAAAACATCATCAACCTACCATACCAACATGGCCAAGTATCTGGACACAAACACTTGTACCTGTGAAGAAGAAATAGAAAAGAAATACTATTGGCTTACCAGTAAATGTGAGAATTACCAAGAACAAAAAACACTATATACCTTTGTAGGAAAAATGGAAAAGGTCTGCGATAGGCAAAGCCAGCTCTCCTCACTCTCAAGTTCTCCATCAAGCCAAGGTATTTTACCTGATGTCGCACAAGATCATCTTGAAACACAGCTGCATTGGAAATACAATTCTAATTTAAAGGCAAGGTACAACCTTAAATTGATGTATTTTAGTGATTATATTTTTCATATCCCTTGAGGATTTCAGAAGGCTGCACGATGGCTAATCAGTGGGGCGAATGTATATAACAAGCAATTCACCTGAGTGCACTCATTTTTACCCCTGGGAAAAGGGATTCAAGGACCCCAACCAGGTGCAAGACACCAAGAGGGCGAACTGTGTGTGCTTTGGTGCAAATATTACGGTTTTCAAGCTGTTTTGGTCTGCATTTAGTTACATTCTCTGGTCATTTCAGTCTGTGCATTCTGGTCAGCAAAATGTAGAGATAATTCTTGAAAGTAACTATTTTTAGGATTGTCATTACTCGTCCCTAAAGAAGAGTGATTTAATAACATCAGAAATTTGAAGCCCTCCTCAAATGCTTACACACACCAGTGAACCTCCTGGACACTAGCCAGGTCTAAACATTTTAAAATATAACATTTTCAAAGTAACTGTAAGTACCATGGATCTGGTAAAACCACATAAAACCAACCTAACCTCACTGGACAATCTAAGCATCAATTAATGCTACCAAAATTAAATGTATACAGCATACCTACTAATAGCGACCTTCAAATCGGAGTATGAGTATGACTTTTCAAACTAAGTTTGTGCCTATGTTTTCAACTGGTTAGAAACTGGGACGAGTGAGGCTTTTGGGACCATAACTGGACTGCAATTCGAAAGCCATACTTGTACCCGATCTCGTACTCCAATCTGAAGGTCCCTAATATTTGTAATGCAGCAGTTCTCATTCCCAAATTTTGGATTAATCAGTTTGCATTCACAGCCCTCAGCAAATAAACACATAAGGTTCATCAAATGACTACTAAGCACATACCAGCTTTCTTTGAGTCATTTGGTTTGATGCATCTGACATAAGATGGCTGCTTGCACATCAAGATTGACATCAGATTGTTTAAACTTGCCTTGAACTGCGTACCTGCCTAATAAATAAAAAAACACAGATTAACAACATGATTGCTAACAAGTCTGTCTACAGAAACATCTTTTCACACAATGACATGCAGTATCTGTTTCTGTGTTTGCAAGCAGCAATCTCATATTAAGCATTTAAGCAACAAACAGCAATATACTTATTATATATAAACATTTGATTAAAACTAAATTAAAGCTGTTACAAGTATTATTATAGATAATGCACCTTAAAACCTTTAGCCTAAATGTCCAAAATTCATCTTTCCCAACCAAGCACCAACTTTTAACCATCCTCATTCTCTTTTATAGACTCTTTCAGGACTCGAAAAAAACTTGAAGCAGCGCTCAAATTTCATTTGCCCAGGACAAGTTTTAGTTTACTTTTTTGTATTATTTTGTTTGCTGACCACATGCCCATTTTTTCAAGCCCAACTCTTTGTTGGAATTCAAGTAAACTAATCTAATGATCATGAGGTTTCCTTTTAATTAGAAAAAAATTTATATTGAGAAAACCACCTAGTATAAATCATTACGCATCTCCTCTAAGATAAGGCAAGTCTACACTTGAGCTTAGGGCTCTAATCTAAACTGTTTGATAATAATTACTTAGTATAATAAACTTTCCTTGATTGATCACTAGCCAGCAAGGCTTTTCAGAGCCAATGTAAAAAAAAAATGAAACAAAAATATTGTAAAGAAACGTAACAAGGTTAAGAATCTCAACTCGAAGGAGGCAGACAAGTTGGGTCGTTACAAGCATAGACGAGAAGTTGAACTAAGGGCTACCAAGAACAACACTAGCTAGTGCTCAGGAGAGAACTTAAACCTGAGAACAGAACGTGAGCCCGCGAAGAGAGCAGTGTGCTAACCATAAGACCATGTCACCCTGGCCATGAGAGCATATCTTTGTTAAGAGTTCAGCTTATAATTATTACCGTGTCTGGCCTTTTAAGTGACTGCATTTCTTTCTTCGGAAACACTTCTGATGTGATGCAGTTGGTACTGTTGCACATTGCCTAAAACAAAATAAAATAAAATTACCTTTATTTAGACATGGTAATATTTAAAGCTGTGAGCACTTGTGGGGTCATGTGTTCCTGTTTGAATTGGAATTTGGAAGTGTTAGCCTTTCCAAAAGATAAATCAGGAGAAATTATTTGATGAGTACGTGAAGGTTACCAATGCCCAGTAACTCACAACAACAAATAAGAAGCAAAGAATTGTAATTATTTTTATTAACTCACTTCCTTTAGATCTCGGAATAGAAGATTGTTGTTTTTGTCCACAAAACCTGGATAAAGAAATTTTCACAAGGTAGATGTAGTCTACTCAAACATTGTCAAAACACAAAAACAGAAACCAACTTGTAAGAAAGCATAAAATGATAAATTTCTAAAGAAATCAGTACAAATAATTAATTGATTCTATCCCCTTATCCAATGTTGTCCAGCTTCTACAATTTCCTGGACTTGCTCCAAATCACTCATCTTTCATTGAGTTGATAGTATAAGAGCTTAAGTTGTTGATCGAGTGAGGTAATGAAGCCAACTGGCAGAAAAAGCAGCCTAGTCTCATGTGCACGGCATGCACATAGTTTGTATACAATATTAGGATGACAGCTCTAAAATGTGTTGGATTCCATTGACCAATATCTTATGGTGCCACTGGTGTAAAATTATTCTGACTGGTGCCACATATTTCAGATTGATTTACCAATTAATTTCTGATCTGATTTTCAAGCCTATGCACACCTTCTGTTAATAGTCCCCTGGGAATGAAACAAGTGACTTAAAGTAAGTCTACTTACAAGAACAATCCCAAATATTCAATAGTCTTGGGGCATTCCACTTTATAGCCCACAAAACTGCAAAACTCTATTCTGCTAGCAAAACAATTTGGGGTAAATTGCAACGCAATGAACCAATCAGATGTGAATATTTACAGGAGCAGCATGATTAGTATTCTAATGAAGTGTATCATAAAATTCGAAATTAAATAAAGTTCGCACCCCCACCACAAAAAAGTGTTTATAACATTGATATTTACCATTCACAGAGTAAGTGACATCCCCAGCATAGTGTTTCAATCTGAATTCCTGAAAGAGAATGGGCATTTCATCATTCTATATCCTAATAGCATGAAAAGTCTAAAAACACAATGCACATTAATGAACACCCTGCTTCGGACAATGTTAGCTTGTTCTGAGAGAATGTTCAGAGGGACTGAAAGGAAAGTTTTTTGTTTCAAAAGAGTTTAAGGAACACTGGCTTTTCGTTTGTCTGAGTCTTGTCTGAGTCATGATGTCACTTGTGTGCTTCGCTATCAAAATAAAAATTAATTGTGTTATCAAGAATGGATAATCATCAGCATAATAGCACACCACAGGAACTAAATTACAAATCAAAATAAACTACTGGAGACAAACTTCTCTTTCAATAGTTTTCCTCTCACTGTACCCAGATGTTGCATGGCTACAAAGGTAAACAAAAAACAAGTGTTAAATCAATAAATTAATCGCTAAATTTTATTTGTAAAGTAGAAAGCGACATTCATAAAAGGAAAATTTATCCCTAAAGAGACCAATCAGTGGTTCACTGCAACTCAGAATTTTACAAAGCAATAAAGTATTAAACAATAAATTAAAAAGAAAATGAAATAAACACCCAATTCTTAATTTCAAAGAAAACTTGCACAGATGGCATGGCACTAATAAAGTATTGCATTGTTAAGATTCTTGAATGGTGTTGACAATAGATCATAATTTTATTTTTTGATGACATCATCAAAATTTGCAATTCAAGCCGATGAAACCACCAGTGCTAAAATAGCATACTTATCACATCAGTGTTAATGGGGGGTAACAACTCTAACAAACACTGTTTGAGCAATACTATAAAGTAGTCCCGAAATGTGGAATATTGTCCCAATTTTTTGGAGACAAAATTTTAACTGCATTACTTCATGTTTCCCGGAAAATTTCCTGCATTTCCAGATTCTTGGCAAAATCCCCAGAACCCCATAAGAAGCTGCTTTTCTCCTGAAACAGGCCTTCTTTGAGTTGACAACCCCTGTAGAGTTCACCTTTTACTAACTGGGGAATATTGGCCCAAGTTCGTGACAGTAAGGACTGAGCAGAGTGAGGTCCGTACAAAAATGTCAGAGGGCCAATATTCCCCAGTACGGGTCCAACAAGCTTGGTTAGTAAGTAGTTTATTATATGGCAATCAGGTCATGCATGCTAGTTAAAAATGCACAGGTTTTCTGTCGTAACGTGTTTGATGCCACGAGCAACTCAGAAAGAACAAGCTACCATGATTGTTTAAAATTAGAGTATTTATATATGTTTTCTTTTTATAGTTCTAGTTACAAATTTTAAATTATCCAACTTTAGAAAAAACACGGCTTAGGGAACGACTTATGGAAACGGTCCATATGGCAAAATCCCGACCAAGAAAGAACTAATCAGAACACTCTGATTTCCCTTGACATATAATAATACTAATTACTGGAATGCCTACCTGACAAAATGAGCATGTTCTCCAATAGTCTTCTCCATCTTGTCAAGGAATGTCATATCTGAAACTTCCCCAGGACGCAAGCATTCCTCATCCTTACCACAATAACAATTAACGCACAAAATTAAGCACAACAGTATGCAGTTACATAATTTGTTTGTAAACATTCATCACCAGCCAGAACATCTGTGTTATAATTTGTGTAATAAATCCTTAGCTAAAATTCATGCACAACAGTTAGTTCCCTATAAAGGGATTGAAAATTTTTTCAGCTTAAAGGAGCTACGTCACAGTAGTTTGAGTTGTTTTTTTTTTTGCGACGAACCAAATTACCCTTAAAACGTAGGAAACCTAAAACTAATAGTTTACTTAGGTAGAAAAAAACCAAAGAAGTGATACTAAACCAAAAAGGAACAAGGATGGTTAAGGATGGAGAAGAAGATTGAGATGGATTGCAAATAACGATTTTGAAAAATTTAGACTAAATTTTTCATTAAATGTCATTTTATACTAAGAAAGTATTAAACTTGACTACTTTAACATGACACCTCTAAAATACTTGGAAGTGCATAACAACTAATGTGCAGGGTTTTGTTTTGTGGGAACAAATTAATTGCAGTTCAAGATGACTAAAATTTCTGCTGGGAGCTAATTTTTGTGATGTTCTGTTAAAGCAGCAGAACATTAGCAAGGAAGGAAACTTACCTAATATTATTAACTTTAAAATAAAAATAAATAATGATATTCCATGAGGAAGTCACATCAGTCTCAGGTGGTTTTCATGCGGGTCATCTATTCAGGTTGAATTGGAATTTAGAAATGCTGGTTTTTGAGGAGGGAGGAAAACTGGAGAACCCAGAGAAACACCCTCAGAGTGAGGAGAGAACCGTGCAACAAACTCAACCAGCATATAGCGCTGGGCCATAATCAAACCCAGCTAGGCATCACCCTCTCTCCCCGTCATTACTTGTTGAATGTTAAAAATGAAACACAATCAGAAGAGGGTGTGTCTGATATTCATTTTAGTATTGTTTGTATCGTCTTGGTAAGTTTCGACAAGTTTACATTAAAAAGCAAGCAGAGCTCTTCTTTGTTGGACTGAAGGGAGTAAATTTTTGCGGCATTCTATTTTGTGGGAGTTTATCTCTATGGGATTTAATATTTGTGGATTGAATTGGTCCACAATTAAAACCCGCAACATCTTCATGCTGCACAGTACACATTAATCTGTTTTATGTAAGTGAACTGAAATGTGGCAAATCTGGATGCTGTCCCGATTCTACTGTTTTTAACTCTCAAGGAAAGTTCTGGACATTAAGAAACAAGTGACCCTTACCAGCAATGCAATGATGCCTCGATGTTTGGCTTCTATAAGATCACAAATGATCTTGTTGTCAAAGTATTCAACCTTTTCCCACTACAACAACATAAATAAAAAATATTGATTCACTTCCAGGACATTGGTTTTTTGGGGGATGATAACAAAAGTATACTAATCTTACATTTTGAGAACAACATTTATTGTCTCTAAGAATTACTAATTGCTGATGTCTTAATAGAATGGAAGATCATCTGTTTGCTAAACTCTCTCATGAGCATATTTACCAGTAAACAATCAACTGGGCTCCATGCTGTATAAAAACAGGCGATTTAAACTTGTAATATAATTTACAGCAACGACCATAAAATGTGACATTCTAAATTAAGTCACATTCTTTTGTGCATCCATAGAAGATAACTATCCCCAGGGAAATAATGTAAATTCAATATAAGTGGTCAAACTCTTTCATGGAGTTAATAATGCAGATATCTATTCAGTCAAATACTGGAGACAGTTATCTTCGGGCCTGCTTACAGAATGAAAATGAATTCATTAAAAGTGGTCAAACCCTTGAGCTCTTTGTTGTAATAGTTGAGATTGGCTCTTAGATGCCATAATCTGTACCTGAATTCCTTCTTTCCTATACTCCTCTTGTTCTTCATTTAATGTCAACTCAATGAATAGCTGCTGAAGCTTCTCATTGCAGAAGTTGATACAAAACTGCTCAAAGCTTAAAATAAAAACAAAAACCCAACGGTCAAATTTGATCACATAGCAACCGTTATTGCATAAGAGAGCAACGTACCTGTTTGATTCAAAAATCTCAAAGCCATAGATGTCCAAGAGACCCATGAGAGTTTTCTTGCCACGGTAAGACTACAATGAAAATATTAAAACAATTTACAAATAATAAAATATATTAATACGATGAAAGGTCTAGTTTTAAAGAAGTTGCACAGATGGGAAAGTGAAACACCTCTAATTTGCAGTATTTATCAACATGGTAAACTTGAAAAGCTGTTACTTCCTGCATTATCGCTTTTTATAAAATAACTGAGATGCTATACACACTCTCATTGGTTGATAGGTGTGTTTAGATGAGAGTAGGTAGACTTGACATTTTAGTTTAATAGAAGACATTTTCCGTGTTTACATAGCCTCATCTAAACACAAGAGGGTTTGGCAGAATTCTCAACAGTTATGCAAACCCTAGATATTGTTTCAGATTTGCATAACTGTCTTGAATTCTCCTAAACCCCCTCGTGTTTAGATGAGGCTATGCAAAGATGGAAAATGTCCTCTACTCAGCGTTTAAAGGGCCCTAGTCAGCCATGCCCTAACATGAGAGAGTGCCAGTATTATATTTTATGCTGAGCGTGTTGAAACGAATGAGATCACTGAGAAACTTGCTAAATTCATAACTAAACACTTCCAGTAACATAACTTAAAGCACTGCAATAAGATTTCACTTCAACACTGAATTTCCATAATTTTGATGGCACTGAAAATGGCGGAGGCTGACTGGAGCCCTTTAAGTACTCTAACCATGAAAATGATGTTGTTTCAGAAAATATCCACACTCCCCCTCCATTGAGGTTTTTTTGGTTTGGACGCTTCGCTTTAAAAATCTTGGTCTTTAATATATCCCAACATCTTGGAATTTCCAATGATCCTACATGGGGAGAGTATGGATATTTTCTGTCTGAACCACACATTGCTTCAAAATGTTAAAGAAAATAAAACCCTTACTGAAGAAGTATGTATATGCAATGTAATTGATAGTGCAATAAATTAAACTCAGTGAAAAAACCATACCTTATTCACAAGAGAAGTATTGATTCGCTGTACAAGCCAAGTAAACATTCTGTCATACACAGCCTTGGAAAGTGCATCACGGGCATAAATTGCTTGCTCAATGGTCAGCGGTGTTTTCACCTACAAATTCAAACCGAGACTGGGTCAATTAGACTTGAACGCACAAAGATGTACAGTAAATTTCAACTACACGACATATATATAGTAGTTTTACAAACAGTCCAGATGTGTTAGATGTCATCCAAGGATAAAAAGAAAAGCCCAACTGGCATATGCATGTAGCTACTAGTGCTTAAGGACGCTGGAAAGATTTTCTCTTTGTTGAAGTTCTTGTAAAATGATGCAGGATTACAGAAAAGTTGTTAAGATCATTTACACAAATTAAGTATGAACAGATGTAGAACTCTGCTATTGGACTATACTTTAAAAATGTCACAGCAGTTACCACCTCAACAGTGACAAAAGAACCCCAAAATTTCAGTTTTTGCCAATAATTATTAGCTTTGAAAACTCAGCGACCTGCCATTTTTATGTAGTTATTTAAGAGCCTCATTGGGTCTGTATTTTGTCTGCCAAATTATATTGATTTTACAAGTAAAAACCAAGGTTAGGCACTGGGCAAGATCGATGTAGGGTGTTCAGTCTTATCGTTTGAATGATAATTTATCTTGGTTTCTTATAAGCGATGACAAAACTTCACAAGTAGTGACCAACTTGGCGTGAGTGTGAGTACGGCAGCATGTCTGGCTATAAATTGTGAGTTAGTCATAATATAAATGTTCAGTCACGACAAGAGGAATGTTAGCCTGTTCCTGGCTCTCAGATAGTGGAAGACACGAAGAAAAAATATACAAGTGAAGTGAGCGGAAGAGCGAGGAGGTGGGGCTGGGGTGAAGACGAAGACAACAAAAAGCACTTATCACTGGAAATCGACCATATATAAACTCTTGACCTTGGACTTCCACGCAAGAAGACATTCTATGAACAAACGAAGACATGAATAGTGTGGTCCCAGAGGTATTCTTTTTTCTTTCTTTTTCTTTTGAAGCTAAGTAAGCCGTCAAGGTAGTCAAAACTACACGTGACAGAAATATGAACTGGGTCACATTCAACAAAACTGCACATGTACTCTAAAGTTCTTGTTGGTAAACCGCTTAAACCTGGGATTTTCACTTCTTTGAATGCTCTCGCTACACGCTTGAGGTCAGCCAGGGCACAAAATTAACTTTCTTAGGAGCCATCTGGCTCCTAAATTTTCCAAAGTGGTCGCCAAGACCAAAAAGTTAGGAGCCATTTCTTCAGGTGGAAGGTGTTGTCACAGTTGGAAAAGTATGGAATGTTGCGAGCCCGCAATAAGAGTTGTTAGCAAAAGGGACATTTCATTTCACAAGACACAACGTAATGTTTGGAAAATCCAAGATGGCAGAAGTTGACATGTTCGCTTCGTAGCATTCGTGACGATTTTGCTTAACAGACCTCATCATTCGCACCAACTTGTCTACCTTAAAGCTTTATTTAGTTGAAAAATACATCAAGGTAGATAAACAAAGATATAAGGTAGATATACAAAGCCCAAAGAGTTCTGACTAATTTTTGAATCATGGTTGCCAGCATGGTCATTTTAGTCGCAAAGGCGACTGCATTAGGCGCAATTTTGTGCCCTGTCAACAACAAACAGATCGGACGAACTTCAATCTCACCACTCGTTTAGGGCGGAATGAGGCTGGAAATGACATCCAATGCGAAGATTGCGTGGCACTGCTGCTATGCGTGAGTTTCATGTGATCCAGGGTCTAAATACGCGTAATGTGTGTTATCAAATTGCATTCTTTGCATTCCATACATTCTTAGTGGAAGAACACTGGAATGCATTAGCAGTCAGAGGCCAACTACAAAACTGCTGCACATGCGTTTGTAATAGCAACATTGAGATTAGGATTGCGGGCTCCTCTTGTCGCCCGCAAAAAAAATCTGTATTGCCGAAATTTCACAACACAATAATATTACGTAGACAAAGTGTTCTGAAATATGTAGTACCTTATCTCCTTTTGTCTCTACAGTCCGACTAGTTAATGCTTTTTCAAGGACCTCCTCTGGGCAGCCTAGAAGCTATAAAATATCAGCACTGATTATACATCTTCCAAAAAATGCTAAAACAGCTATTGATCACAGCAGGCTGTGATTCCACAAAGGTGGATGGTGCCACATTAACAAATAGTATACATTAATTAGTTTTATGTAATATTGGCATTCTAATGTAACTTTTGCATTATACCCAGGGCTGGGAAAAAGTAGTATCTGGTTGTTGAGGACAAGTCAATATGTGGTGGTTTAATTTTATCCTTGGACAGTTCAAATTTTGTTTTCCTTTGTTTTTTGGTATGGTAGTATATTATGAGTTTGAAACAAAGGAAAATAAAGTTTGAACCAAGGATAAAATTGAACCACAAAAAGATAATCTTGTTGGAAAAGTGGCTTTTTGTGATCAGTTAATTGCCCAATGGGCAAGATTCTAGGCAAGTGTCTTTAAAGAAAAGTCAGCAACTGCCCCCAGGCAAGTAAAATTTGGGAGCTGCTTGTCCAAAGGGTATAAGGGTATTAGGAAGTCAAGATTTTTCCAAACTCTGTTAATACCTTTGAAATAATATTGACAGGTCTTCCATTCTCCAGTTTAACTTCACCATGTTCAATTTCTGGTTCCAAAAACCCAACTGTTCCCAGATGGATGACAGAGGCAACAATGGCAAACAGCGCATCTTGCTCCTCCTGAGAGAACTCAATAATAGACAGAGCTTTCTTCACCCGGTTGAAGTCTGAAGCATCATTTAGAGTTTCCACACGAGTGTCGCCACCCTGAAGAAATAACATTTCAAAGAATGATCAAAAAGAGGTAACAAAAATATAAAGAATTAACCATCAACTTCATTCAGCAACATACACAGAACAGATGGGCAAATTAAAGTGCACCAAACCCCAATACGTACTTGTTATTTGAAGCACTTGGGTGAAAAAAAATTTGGATTTGGTTGAATCCTCGATTTTCTGTGACTTGACAAAGTCTTAAAAATAGCCCTTAGGTCTTTCAGTATTGCCTCTGTCATGCAGTATTTTGAGTGTCATGGGCTGTCGGGTCTGTTCTATTTCTACTGCAGGAATGAAGCTTATTTTGGAGTTCTCTGGCTCAAACCTTAACTCTGAGTCCGGTGACAAAGAAGACATGGTTTTGAAACAAAATTTGCAGGTTTTAGTCTCAAAAAATATGAAATAACTCCTTTTGTGTTCCGTCATCCCATATAAATACAGAGAACTGACCAAGGCGATATAGTGTAACGAAGGTGTTCTCGGAATTGGTCGCCAAGTCGTCTCCCTGTTTCGCCGATGTATAACTTTTTGCAAAGAGTGCAAGTTATGCAGTAGATGGCATTGGCTGAGGTACAGGTAAAATGATCAGTGATTTTGATAGATCAATTGGGTCCCGATATTTTGCGCGAGCGCATTTAAAAGTTCCGGGTTGATCACTAGTGTGGAATGCACTTCTGACTAAAAAGTTACCTAAAAAGTTACCTAATTTTGTCTCTGTTATAAACCGTTTAGAACAGAGACAAAATAACAAGGATTTGTATGGAGTCACTGAGGCATGAAAGGGCCAATATCTCACCCCGAAATTGAAATAACATGCTGATTTTTGGCAAGTGGGCATTCTTCATCATGTACTTTCTGAAGATCTTAATGAATCCCATCATTTCAAAAATTTAAATATTTGTGACGTCACACTTTACCACTCTATTGATTTGTGCACTAGCCGCGTGCCTGAATGCAAAGCCTTATATTTATTTCCTAATCGTGCTAGTTTGACTCCTAGTAAGACAAGTAACTGTGAAAATTATATTTATTAAACCTACTATCATAGAACAAGTTCAACCTGTTACAAATCTTGCACTTACAAACGACCCACAAACGTACCTGATTGAGGTAAAAATACTCCACACTTTCCCGTTCTAACTGAAGTTTCTCCAACAACTCATCGCTCCCCCCTTGCAGCAATTGATAGAAAATGTGGAAATTTCTTTCACCTTATAAAAAGAGCAAAACACATCACAATACATTAGGTGGGTGGACATGGGCAGATAGAATAGTTGGTGTGCAGGAAGGAAGGCAGGTTTTCAGGTTGGCCTTTGAAATTACAGCACCATTTGGGAATTGGTTTTTATTAAGGTATTTGTTATATGCGGTTAAAATGCATATTTAACAAACTTTACAACAAAGAGCGGTAGCAGTCAGCGGTCAGCTGTTTATATCCTGGGCTCACAGGCTCACATGGTTCAGTTCAGTCACACAGCAGCAATCATTGTGCAGCTTCGTCAGCCATCTTGTGATGGGCATTTCAGCTGTCTTCTTCCCTCCCCTCCCTTCCCTATTTCCACTGCTTGGCAGTGTGACAGGTGCCTGGCGTGGGGGCTCATGGCTGGGGCACAGGGATTTGGTAGCCATGGGAGTGGTACTCGGTCTAGGGGCTGGCTGCCAACAGTGAAGCCCCTGGATATCCCAGGCACCCAACCTCCACTTAAGCAATGCAGTTGTAAATTACATTTAGTTTTGCTGGATCACTTATCGGGCTGTGGTTAACCCTAGACTTCATGGCAAAAGTGCGCTGGACTGAATGGTCCAGGGTTCAAGCCAGGGTCAATATGCTGTGCTCTTGGGTAAGACACTACTTTTACAGTGCCTCACGACACCCAGGAGTAACAATTGTTACCAGCAAATTGCTGGGAACACTTGGCAGAACGTTGGGGGTAACCTGCAATGGACTAGCATCCCATCCAGGGGGAGTAGAAATACTCCTAGCCACTTCATGGTACAGAAACTGTAGTTACGCGCTGGCTGCCGCATGGGAACCAGTTGAATTTAAAAGGCTTTTACTTTTTGTACTTAGGAGCAATGTTAAAGCCTCTGATATGGCTGAGTCCGATTTGATGCTACATATTTTTTGCATCTGCATTACCAGCATTTTGTGCTCATATACAAAATTGGGATTTGAGCACAGCAATTGCCCCAGAACACAACAGGATCAAAGAACACCTATTGTCTATTAACCTTCAGTGGGATGAGTCAGTCCATGAAAGTTGCCAGAAATTACAAAAATGTGTCCAAATACAGACTGTCCAAACCTTTTGCCTGATGAACAACTCTAGATTTTTCCAACAAATAGTTGATGATGTGTCCTCCAACTGGGGACCCCTGAAAACATAGACAATTACCACTTAAGAGGTAATACTATGTTTCTACCAGTACCTACCCGCACCACTGAACTTAGGGAATTGGACATTGGTGGAGGAGGTTAAAAAGCCAAAAAATTTCAAGACATTTAGGGAATACGCAGTTGAATTATTGGTAGGAGTGGTATAAGAGGGATGGAGCAGATATTTTATGGAAAGTCACATAATATTGCTAATAATTAATAAGATGGATTATTGCAGCTATTTGTTAAGTCCATAATGAGTGGAATATCTAGACGTATTCTAACAAAACATTGTGCAAAACAATGAATGCAGCATATGACAAAACCAAAAGTGGCTACATATGACGAACCCATGCAACATGGAATTAATTCCAGCTCTCTGATTGACTAATTTAAAGTTATTTAACGCACTCACCTTAAAATCAAACTGAATGTCCATATACTTGCCAAATCGACTTGAATTGTCATTTCGATTGGTTCTTGCATTGCCAAAAGCCTAAAGAAAAATCTCAATTACCTTTCCTTACAAGATACCACTCTAATTTATACAAAATGCATCCAACCATTTTCACACACTAAAGTTGGAATTAATAATTACATTTTGGCATTGAATGTTTTCCAAAAAGAGCCTGAAACTAATTTGTCAAGAAGACACCTTTAGATGCTCTCTACAAGGCATACAAGATTTTCATGGATTTACATCCTTGTGTTAAATTGGTGAATAGATAAGAGTCGCCATGAGTGTACAGAATTCTTTGGGGTTTGGCAAGCGATGTTTTCACTTATCAATTTCTATAATTATTTTCCTGTGTATTTTGCTAAATGTGAAGGCTTTTGGTTTCTAATTTAATCCAGGACAACAAAGTCTCTGAGGCTTATATCAAGCACAGCTGATTTCTTGTTCTGTACCATATTCTAATGATGACCAGCACCTTGTTCATTGACCCACAATTTCTTGAAAACATCCGGTTACTAATAAATTATTAAAACTATAAATGAAGAGCGTAATGCCCATTTATAAGAATGAACACGACTGCAATTACCTCCAAAACTGGGTTACTTTGAAGGAGTCTGTCTTTGATTCGCTCCACGTCATCTGAGTATGTGCTGATTGCTGCCAAGTATTCCAAGATCTTTTTGGAGGCCTCTAATAAAACAAATAGCAAAAGAATATTGCCCACAGTTAATGTGACTGACAATATTTTTGAATCGGTTAGAATCAAGCAAAAACGTCTTCAAATACTGTACAAACAAGCCAATAATTTTTCCTAGCCTGCTAAATTTACCTGTCTTTCCAGCTCCACTCTCCCCAGAAATTAACACACATTGATCTATTCTCTCTTCTTTCATTGAACGGTAAGCAGCATCTGAAATGGCATAGCTAGAAAAAAATTACAAAAGCCTTAATATTGTGTGCAAGATGGAATTTGGAGTTGGGAGAAGACAATGAATCATATACCATCTATTGTCACGTTCCATAAAATATCCATACACCCCCCACCACCACTCCACCCCCTGAAGGTTTTTCACCCCACCCCCTGAGGGTTTTAACTAGGTTAGAAACCCTCCTACCCACTAAATCACTTCAATTACATACTCGCTCTTTGTACCGCTCAAGACACTTGTTTGACCCAAAGGTAAGCTTGCTCGCAGAATACATTAAGTAGGTTTACACTTTCCTTTCAAAATTTGGGCTTTTAGGACCTCCTATCCCTTGGAATTTCCAATAACCATCCAGAGGGATTTTTACAACTTGAAATTACCTTGCAATCTGTATTTTTCCAAAACTGCCATACATAGTTTTCAAGTTTGACATGCCAAGTATTTTAATTGGACTAACACATGGGAATCAATTCAAATTTTTCCTTTTATTAATGCCAAAAACCGTGACTTTGAAACAAATGTCAAAGGGCGTGACTGGTCATATAAGGAAACTAAGAGAAAAGATAACATGTTATACTTAAGGAGTAAGCTAATTTAAAGGTGTCTCTGGGAATATTTTGGCTTGTATTTACTGTTGATGCACAATTATGTACAATGGACAGCAATGGTAAAAAGCAGACGAGCCAACAAAAGAAAGGGGTGAGTTTTGAAGAGGCAATGACTCAGGCCTTTACTGAGATCTTTCACAATCTAAAGGAGATTGAAGCGGATGCCAAAAAGCAAAGACAGAGAGTAATAGATCTTCAACGAAGGAGACGGAGTGCCCCTGCTACTATGCTTAGAGATATGGCAGAAAGGTTCAGGGAACCAGAAAAAGAACTTGCAAATAATTCATCCACGCGACCGGCTTCAACTATATCAACTATGCATTGGGTTTTGGGCTGTTGTGAAGAAGGGGATGAAGTACTGGTAGAAGACGATCACAGATCAGAAGATTTAAGTTTTGGCTTCCTGCAAAATGTAATTAATGAAAAGCAAAAAAATGCATCCAAATAGTACTTTCAATTTGTTTTAAAAAGAACATTGGACCTGTATTTTTGGCATGTATGTCACAAGTACATCAAAACATCTTATTGAATATTCAGTAATTCAAAGATTTTAATGAAAACCATAAACCATAAAAGATAAATCAAACCCCAACCACGAACCAAAGATTATAGTATTGCAGGAATAGAAAAAATTGAACATCAAGCTCAGTGTTGTTTAGAGGGCCTATATGTTCATGTGAGAATTTACACTTATAAGAAAATTAATTCTGCACTAGTATACTAGCCCAACATCAGTGACTGTGGTACATCATCAGTGATTGTGGTATGTGCTGTGTCATGGTGATGTCAATAAAGTCTGTAAAACTTCAAGTCTTTTGTGGGCCACAATACATGTATACACCAGATGCACACTTTTAATTATTAACAATACTTCAAGTTGAAATCAAAGAGAAAATATAACTTACAAACCTCACATTTGTTTTATTTAAACTATTTGTCTATTATTTTATATTATTATTAAGTGTCTTTGAATGTATAAAAGTTGATCACTTATCATACCACTGATATCGTATCTCTCAAAGTAAACAATGAAAAAACAAAAGGACTATTCTCAATTACTACAAACAAAGGTAGAATAAATTGTCTGATTCAAGAGATAAACATGTAAATAACTAATTATTAACATTCAAAAGTTCATTTTAGTTTGAGCATGGTCAACTAAAGAATTTAATTCTTTCAAAGCTACAGTACTAGTGTTAATTAAGCTGTCAGTATTACAACAAAATCAAGCTCTTTTTAATTATTAATTAATATGCAAAATCTGCATTAGAAGTGCATGGACGGGTGATAGTGTTATCTTTACTGGAGTGAAACCATTTGTAAACAAACATTCAAGTAAATGTATCATAAAGAAATAAAGCTCATTCTAAATAACGACCAGAAATAATTCAGAGCTTTACAGTAAAATCATGGCTTATAGTGTTGTCCTAGAAAATATCCACCATGGAAGGTCCTTTGGTTGAACCCCACTCCAACCCTCTAAAAAATTCCACTTATTTTTTAAGCCATTGAGACCCCACATCCAGGCTATACCTACCCATGGCTCATACAGACCTGAGACCTTTTTTTCAAGGAGTTTTCAAGAACTGGATACATCACATTTTCTCAAGGACTTGGTTTCTGCTAAATTTGATATAATTAGAGATGATTTCCAGTCCATACTGTGCTATCTCCGCTTGCAATGTTTATAACGGCTCACAAGGTATGTCAAATAACAGCAATGAACTATGCCATGACACTTGAACAAAATCACTGTTCCACGCCACGTTTCAAGCTGAAAATTGTGTACAGGTGAGCTTTCAAGGTTTTCTGTGGGCAATCACATTCTGTTAATGAAGTTTTATTTATTCATTAAGCTTTCGATAAGATTCAAGGACTACTGGCAAAAACTCAAGGACGTTTCAACACAGGCAGCCCAAGCTTACTTCATGTAGCCGTCATGACGATTTGACTTACAGACTTTGTATGGGAACTTCACTTATTGGAGACTACATCGAACAATGCCCGACTCAAAAGCTAGCTTCAAATGGGGGCGGATTACACGGAAGAAACAAACACAATTCCATTTGGAGGTAGGTGAAGTTTATTTCTGCATTCATTGTTGTATTTTGCGTTTTGCGAACTGAAGTGAAGTTCCCATACAAGGTCTGTAAGTCAAATCGTCATGATGGCTACATGAAGTAAGCTTGGGCTGCCTGTGGTTTCAAGGACTTCTGCAAATTTTCCAATTTTCAAGGACTTTTCAAGGGGTTGATGTTTTTCAAGGACTTTTCAAGGCCTGTGTGAACCTGCTATCAAAACTGTTGCCGTAGGTGTGAGTCTCACGCCTGTGAATGCAAAAACTTTCATTTCATGCCTGTTCATGCCTATGGGCTAATATCTCACACCTTGTTGAAAATTTTGAGATATTAGTCTAAAATGACACAGTTATACCAGGCCCTTTCAAATGACCTTCCATGGGGTGATGGTAAGGATACTTTTTGAAGGACTTTTCAATGAAAACACAGCAATATTCAAGGTATACTTTTCTTCAAGATCCCATCCCTGTGTGGACAATTATTGTCTAATAAGTTTCCCTACTGGTTATTGTGCGGAACTGGTCCCACATTGTGTTCTTTAGCAAGACACCCACAACACCTCTCTCACCAAGGGTATCAATGGGTACTGCAAAGCTCGGAATTGACGGTAACCCGTTAACCAATGGTTAGTGGTTTTAAATGTTTGGTGACTAGAAATGTGTGCAAGTAACCAAACATGGTTAGTAAAAATTTTCGTTAAATTAAGTGTTATTATCATTCATAGAAAATCTTTGTACAAATAAACACACTGTCACAATCATCTTTTAGGTTTTTTTAGTAAAATGGCCACAAAATTGTGATCAAGTTCTTTCACCCACACAGGAAATGCTCTTAGAACATAAAGAGATGGATATCAAGCAAATTGTTTAAGGAAGAGAGTGACCGTAAATAGTTTTCATCAATGTTTCCCAAATCACAAGGACAGAACTTGAAAAAGTCAGCCTGAGTTTTTCAAGTTGAGACCTAAAGTTCCTGATGTTATCATAATCATGATATCACTCCATATTTAGCTTCAGTGCACTGGCATAGTAATTTTAACATTATAACTTAACCACTTTTTGTAGGTTTCCATTGGAGTAAACACATTTTTGGGCTGTTGAATTTTTGAAGCTATGCTCGTAACAGTGTCCCTTTAATTTTCACGAAAGGCTGATGTTTTTTTTTTCTGCATAAGATTGTTTTCTATCTTGAACAGACAGAACAATTTGTTGTTATAAAAGATATGCTATCAAACATTCTCAAACTCATTAATTATTCATACGGTTATAAGCCAATCGGAGTGCCCCATTTAGGTCAGGTCATGTATCTTGATACCCAATGAAAATCTAGATCAAGATTACTCCAGTTAGTTAAAAAACTGATGAAAACACTGATCAAGAAACTTGAATTTTAATTAGTCCTAATACTAAATACAGTATATTTGCATATTTGCCGCTTCAGTCATTACTTACAACAACAATACGGCAACATATTATTTGCCCACAAACTCCTTCTCCTCCTTCTTGCACTTAATGTGAAGCCCTTCTCGAATGCCATCCTTCACCTCGGCATCTAACGTAGGAACAGGACAAACCTTTGAAAAAGAGAAAAACAACAAACCAAATTCAATTCCCAAAACAGTGCATTTTAAAATTCCGAACAATGCGGTCTAAAAGTTGTCAATTACCTTGTCACTAGTGTCCAGAGGATTCAAAGCTTCGGATCCATTTTTCTCTTCCAAATAACGCTTGAGAGCACAAAACCATAAACAGTCTTGGGAGGGTATCTTCCACCAGACTTTTTAGCTACCTCCTTCACGAATTTTGACAACCAAAGAAGATTTAGGAACGCGAAATCGATCCGGACTCGAGTTCCATCACAAGACGAAATGTTAATCTACCAAAAAACCCGCCCGCATATTAAATATTCATTTCATTTACCACGAATAAGAAACAGAAAAAAGCCTATTGCGCATGCCTTCTAATTACCTATTCTTTGGAAATAATTCCACTAAATTTTCACACTAGTTTGAGAAGTCATGTCAAAAACTCGTGCTTCGTGTTTCATCAGGGGTTCCAAACACCTCGAAACAATAAAAGCACTTGGCCAACGGCCTTGTGCTTTCATCTGTTTCTTGGAGTTTGGAACCCCTGATGAAACACTCACACTCGTTTTTGACATATTACATGAAAAACTCTTTGCAGAACTCAAGGTAACTAGGCCTTTGTTGGATGGGGAGACAACCTTAATAAACCTGAATAAAATTAGTTCTGCCATTTTGCTTATTTAACCATTTGTTTTTTTTTTGGAAGTGGCTCGTTAGTGCAAACTCAGGTTATTGTACAAAACAGATACAGAAACCGTTGGTAATGCCAGGATAGTTTTATCAGAAAAAGACCACTGCCTTAAAGTTATGAAGAGGAAACAGCAGATCACGAAAAAAACAACCAACAGGAACAGTTTCAAACACTACATACAGAAGACTCCTGGAAGCGCTATGAAGAAAATTGAAAACAAGAAGGAAGAACTTTCCACCAAGAATGGAAAAAGGTATTCATCTGTTTGGAGTTCAATGAGTCTAAACAAAAAATGCTTTGTAGTGTTTGTCGTCACTGATATTTTTTAATCTTGTTCAATAAAAAGTTAATGACTTTCTCAGACAAAAAACCTATTTCAAGTGTTTTCAAGGCCTTGAAATCTGTCTTCTGAAATTCAGGGGTTCCAGGGAAAGCTAGGTTAGTAAGTACCGGTAGCTTATTATTTAATTATATGGCACTTGGAAATTTTGAATTTGTCAACTGGCTTTAGAAAACAAAAAATACACGGTTTATGGCCATTTGCTTGGAATGGTCTGCACGGCAAAATCCTGACAAAGCTAGAACCAATCAAAATGGTTGTATTTATCCCAAGACTACCTTGCCATATACTAATATTGTTTTTTTTGCTACTGTACAGGTCAGGCCACATGACACACTTGTGTATTTAATTGTATTGAGTTCTATAATAATAATAATAATAATAATAACAACAATAACAAGGTCAAACTGGTTTGAAAACAAAACAAATGATCATTAAAGTATTCACTTGTGCCAATTTAATTTTAATGACAGAACATTTCATTCTGTTACTGAATAAATTACTTTGACCCCAGGCCAATCCTGTCTGCAATCATTTATTAATAAAATGGGTGTTAAACATATTTTACATTCTTGAATTGCTAAATAATTTGCACAAAAATATGAAAATGGGCACCTCAATACATGCTGTTTTATTTAAGAAAATAGATATTTCATTTTCAGCTTAACTTGTTGCATGATTTCACTTATAAATAAAAGTAATTTTAATCATTTATAGATTTTATTTTTTTTTAAATGTAGTAATAAATTAATTGTTTAGGAATCACTTCATTATAATTAAACTGGAGCTCACGATACTTTGGCGAAGAATTTTCTGTAGCTGCTTCAGAAATATTAAGTCTTCAAAAACTACAAAGAAACGGGCAGTACTTACATATGAGGAGGGAGTTCATAAAGATTTTCACCCCGATATTTCTCGATAACGTCTCGGTTGTAAATCGGGAGGTTCTTGTATGGATTCACAGAAACGACCACTGTGCCAATGTAGGTCTGTTTAAACGATAGCACATAGATAAAATAAATATATAAAAGGCATAATCATTGTAAGAATAGGTTTACCTAATTTACATAAGTTCTTACATGTTTAATCTGACACACCATGTCTGCATTGAAATGTCACATTATAGCGGTGAAATGAAAGTTAAAGCAATGCACCTAAAAATTAAGGTGAAAATTATCTTACTACCGTGTATTAAAACTAATTGCTGACTGGTTAAACTGAACAAAATCACGCTGAACGACCGATTAAAGAGGAAAGTTAATTGGCTGAAAGTGATCAGGCAGTCGAAGTCAAGTGCACAGACCTAAATTTAAGCTTTCTTTCACTTTTCTTTACTTACATAAATCAAGCCGGAGTTGTAGCGCTTCCGCAAATTTTCCAGGAAAGCATCTTCGCTTTTAAAGTCATCAAGAAGGACGAAATCTTGCACTCCAATGCGATCCCTTGCCTGCAAATCACTCTCCATGACCACTCGACACAGCCTGTGTCATGCAAGGAAGCAAAATAACAGTGGCAAAAAGATAGCTTCACGTTACGGTTGGTCGATAAATCACAAAGGAATACAGTTAGCAACGTAACAATTGCGTGTTTTCCATTCACAAGTTTCTTATTCACAAAGTGAAAGGTCAAAAATTACTCGAAACAACTCTGAGATCCACTGCTGCAAAAACGGTATGTACAACAATGTTTGGCGCTGGTTCACCACCCCTCCCCCAGAAAGCCCACAGGCGCCAAAAAAATTATCACCAGCCGCAAAACTATATTGCCGAAAATGGCCTTGGTTTTCCTTACCGATTCTGCGGTTGTCTACAAGCTTTTCTTCCTTAAATGGAGACGCCTAGAGGCATGTTTTACAAGGAAATCAATATTTGTTTGGCTTTGTATGTGTGGTTAACCCCTCTATATTACCGCTTGTGAATAAACCAATCACATTTCACTGTCGCTGAAGATAATATTTCCTATTTCCGGTTGAAAATTGCTTTATATGAGATGTCTCGTTTTATGCACCAGCGATAGATATTTCATTTGCCACTCATCTATTACAACAGTGTCAGGGGTGTACGCACAATTATATGCCAAATGATCCTTTACCCCACCCCCACCCCCAAGTCTAAAATCCTTGTTGCAATTTTCTTTATGATCAGCATGGCAAGGTTATCTTCTTTATTTACAAATGAGTGATATTTTACTGTTGCGTGCCAGACTTTTTTGACCACCTTTGTCTTCCTTGTAAAAGCACCTACGTAGAAGTAAATAAAATTTCAAATCTACAGGAAACAAAGTGAACAACAATAAACCGGAATCGAAAATTAATACAGTGGAACCGCCCCGCCTTTGTACGGTCACCTCTTTACGCTCGTCCCCAACCTGTGTTATCCTTTATAATTTTACCCCATTAACACCATCACTCGAATCAAATGCGCATTCGTTATTGTCCAAACAAAACCTCGTTTTCACTTGATTTAGACTGGGTTCAAAACATGGAGGCTGAACAATGAGGAAGAAGGTATGTTTGCCTAAACAGTGAAAACGAAGAGGAAGGGGAAAAACAACTAACCTTGACTTCAGTGGTATGAAAAAATCCTGTGAAAGCTCTAGTTGTCAAAAAATTATAATATATTAAATGAATTGTGCTTGATGTTGAGAGGGCGGGGGAGTTCACTCCGAATTTTTTCCCCGTAAGGCGGGGCTTCCGTGGGGGCTTTCACTGCATTTCACTGACAGTAAAAGTGAATGGCCCGGGTATCTGCCAATAAGGGGTGGCGGGGGTTTCATATGACTGGTGCATAACGTGAAGTGACATGAGAGGTCGGGCCCTTCTGAGCGAGAAGGATATGAACAACCAGGCCTGGTTTTGTTTTGATTTAGAATCCAGTTAAGTTCATCGAAGTTCCCTTAGTTAATACTGTATGCACGGAGTGCAGTTTCTACATCCTGGATGTTTATTACGAATTAATTGACAGTTGCGTGGAAGTGCAAATGTATCTGTAAGGCCCAGTGATGAAATTTGGTTCCACAGCATCCAGTTACTATGGAATGGCTGTTATAAAATTTATAATCAGTGGTTCTTTACGTATACAACAGTTTTAGTGTAAAGCACTGGGCCCTTAGTTATTTGCGTAATCATTGAAGATGTCGTATCACTATGAGATGGCAAGGACAACCCTGCTTTCGATATCGGGCTCCGGTTAATAATTGGAGAACAGCCAGGTGTCACAGGTGAAAAGCGCGAAAGACGTTGAACGAAAAATAAGGGGAGGAGTGTGGCGGAGGTGACGATCGATAGCCGCACACAATCCACAAATATCCTGTTGTGTTCTACTGAACCGGACGACTGAAACAGGCTAGCACCGAAAGGTCCTTCCCCCTGTAACTCACGCAGCCTTTCCTCTGTACTGTCACGCTGACGCACAGGGAATCCATACAAGCGGTGCGTCTATTTGTACGTTCGAAATATAAAGAAATGTATGGGAATATTGAAAGCGTGCTACTATCGAAAACTTATTTCGAGTAATGTTTATTTTGTGGCTGAAATAAACGTGAACTTACCTCAGGTGTTGTATTTTGTCGTTCCTGGGCTCAAAATGGCGAATTTGAGCAACAGTCAACCTTAAACCCTCCAAAGTACCTCCAAATTGCTCAAATTCGCCATTCGAACAGGCTCCCAGCGAGCCGACAAACAGTCCACAAAACTTGATGCCAGGCTAAAACCAAGCTAAAACAGAACATTTTTTGTGTCTCGGACAACAATGTTGCACGCGCGGGAAAACAGGGAAACATTTGTGTTGGCAACAATGTGTGCTCGTTTGCCACCGCCTTAAAAGATTCAAAATTTGACTAGAATTTCAGCTTTAATTTCTGGACATCCTGTCCGGAAATCAATTTTGATGAATTGCAATCCACTTCCATCCTTGTAAACCTGTACTACTTCCCCAGAATACCTGTTCTATTTGTTAATTTTTTTTTTAGACAGGATAGATCCCAGAACCCACATCTAAGAACATGTGAGAAAGACAAACGACAAACCGTACACTTTATCAAAATTTTCTGTATGAACTTACTGTCCCTATCTAAAAACAATCATGTGATTCCTTATTTCGATTATAGAAATTGCTAGGGACATACCCTCACAAATTTCACTGCACGCTGGCTAGTAAAAACTAGTAAAATTTTGCATTGATAACAGTGACACAAAAGAAAAACTTTAATTTGACGAAAACTCTTTACAGTACTACCCTGGGTGCCAGAGGCGATCGTGATGCTTCGCCGCGAAAAAAAGAAACATCTGGCACCTAGGGTATTTAATTTATGTAATACAGTTGCAAAAAAGTAATTTATCGACTAAACAAGTAATACGACGCGTTATTCTTCAAAACTTTCTTATTTGATAACAAGGAGAGGTAAGTTAAATCTACATGCATGGCGAAGTGGCAAAGTGAACTATTAAGTGAACTATTAAGTGACTCTTCATCAGTAATAATAGTCGATCTCTTCGCTCCTGTCTCCTGCCTTGTCTGCGAAAAAGGAAAAAGACCATGACTCCACCATGCACTCTCTTTTCTTTTAAAATTGTGGCCTGGGAACTAGGCAACATCCAACCGATAAAGAACTGGGACGACCTGAAAAGTAAACATGGCCGCTTCCAGCAACAAAAAAAATTCTGCGATTTTAAATAGAGGGTTGTAAAATGGAATATATTCGACGCTTGGAACCTTGGTTCGCGTCCTGGAGTATTTTGCTTGATCCTGCTCATCTTTTTTCTAACGCAACCGTAAAACTAAATGATTTGAAAGCGAACGTCTTGGATCTTTGGCGAAATGATGACTGGCAAATTCGTTTGTCGTGGTTCTTGATGATTTGTACAGCATTAAACGTTATTTTCATCGGTATTGCGTGGAATATTTATGGCGAGACATTATCAAAGATGTTCTTTAATAAATCGCGATCGCCGGTGCACAAGAGACCGAAAACCAGCGTTTTGTCAGCCAGTATGGAAGACCTAATTGTTAAAAAGATCCAATAGTGAATGTAACCCATTTGGAGAAGGAGGCTTAATGTAAATGATTTGAAGACTATGGTTCTCTGTAGAGACATTGCAGTATGTGGTTAGGCAGAAAAGCGACCAGAGTGCACCGAAAGGGCGAAGATGAAATTTTATTTGTCGTGAAGACGAAAATGACAAGACCATAAACATAGAAGTTTGTATATATACTGATTCAGACTTGTAAGATTAACAAAATTTTAGAAACAAGGTACTAAGCTGTGATGATGACGAGGACAGCTATCATGATGGCAACAGTAATAGTGATAACAATTATGGCAACATTAAATTGTGACAAGAAATTTAGCAATGCCATTACATGATTTATACCTTATACGTACTTAATTTCGTGATTTTGGCGAGACAGTACATGTATTTCGCGGGGTGCCTAGTGGCCCACAGACCAGAGCTTATCCTGGTTCCTGTAGCATGAAGCCACTAGAAGTTTTGTACTCCCCCTGGATGGGATGCTATTACCCCCTGGCATTATTTCGCCGGTAGCCATTTACATAGATCACCTGGGTGGACAGAGGCACTGTGAAAGTCTTGCCCAGGAACACAACGTAGGGCTCAAACTCAGACTGTTTGATCTGGCACCCAGCAAGCTAATTCCAAGGCATTGACCTTGGTAAAATTTAAAAGCTCCATTTCAGGCTTCAAGCTTTAAAGCAATTTAACTCCCCCTCTCATTTCAGAGGTTTCCTTTCTTCTTTCTTTCAAACTTTCAAGATTTTCTACAACAAATCTGAAACTACTGGTATGTTACTTGAAATGTGTATCACTTTTTCAGGAAAGAAGAAAGCTGTTTCTATCCTTTCCTGAAAAGAATAGAATGTCTCTCCTTCAGAGCCAGTGTAAAACCAAACACACCTTTGGATACAGGTAGCTGAAAGATGATGTTGAAACTGTACAAATTGTACACAATGGAATATTCCAACATCCAAAGGAAACATGTATTGGCATGAGAAATCAGGAGTTTGAGAAATTGAGGATAAATTTATCAAGATTTCAATCATTGGCTTTTAAGAACCAGTGAGAATAAAACATAACTACCAATTACATGTAAAAATGTTAGTTTATTATAAACCACTTTTATGCAAAATAAAAATTCATCCTAGAATAAATTAATAAATTAACTTTAAGACTACAAATAATTATGACTAATTATACTAAATAATATAATTTGCATTACATTTTTGATAAGTCAAACTTCCTCGTATGCAATCCATGAAAAAGTGTACTCATTGCAAAGTATATGACTACATCACTTATATAACTAAAATTAATATTTTCACTTGAGTCATATTCACTTGCAGATTTTTGCCAAAAGGGAAACAACCAACATTTCCTTTTTCATTGTTATTTTGACAATTATAGATGGCGTAATAGGAAAAATGCCCAATGCAGGTTTCTTTGGGATCATCACACAATCTTTCCTCTCCCAGGAGAGCATGACAAGCCAAAACAATTTCTGCATAGGAGCCTACCTGAAGCAGAAAAGAAACAACACTGTCACTATTTCCTATTCGTTCATCTTAACCTATTGACTCCTGGAGATTTTTGAAAAAAACATGTTTTTTAGACATTTTGAACATTTTCTAGTCAGTTATAGTCTAAATATGCTTCAAATTGCTCCAAAATGCATTTGCAGAATGAAGGCATGCCAGGTTTTTCACTAGTATTGCATTTAACGATATTTTAGCTCGGGCATGCGCACAAATCAAAATTTCGAGATGAAAGTGACCCATGAAAGTGACCCACGTCTTTAGGCTTTTCGATTTCTTTATTTTATTTTTCGCTTTTCCTTTCTCCTTTCCTCGTATCTTTTTTATGCTTTTCTTGGCCTTTTACTGGGCTTGCTTTCGGTTCAAGAATTGCCACGAAAGCATCATTGAGACGGGAAATACTCAACATGGAGTAGCCAAGGGTAAGTGAGGGAAATTTTCCTCCTAGTTTTTGGCGGAAAATTCTAAGCGTTTTCCTGCATATTTCAAGCTCCATTGGCCCAATCAATATCATCTGGGTATCATTGGAAAGCTCTTTCCCTTCTGTACAACTGGGATAAATGGGATTCCTATTTTGGTCAAAGCTGATGACGTCAGAAGCGGAACAAAGGTCAAGGTCTGCCTTTAGGAGTCAATGGGTTAAATTAAAAGTGTTAAGAACTTACAGTGCAGACTTTCTCAGTTGTTTGCTTTTCATTTCCACTTTGGCTCATCAATTAAACAAAACATTAAGTATTGAATTTTACTTGGAACTTCCAGTCAATAGATTCATGCAAGAACGACACTGTAGTGAAGACAAAGAAAAACTGGAAATGCAGTTGCTGCTTATTTAACAAGATAAGAAGTGCTAAATCAACGGAAAAATGTAAAAAGAGGTGTACAAAAGAATTGTAAAAACCTTTGTACAAAGTGGAAACTGGAAAATACAATATGCAGTTAATATTGATATAATTTGATATTTTTCAGATAAATAAAAGTGACTTAGTTTTGTAGTTTTTAAATACAGTGCACAATGTTTTATTTAATAATTATTTACAAATTATTGTATAAAATGATTTAATAATTCCTTTAAAGTACTTCTAAAATCTTCCTCACTGTTGGGTTTACCTGGAAACATGAAAATAAGACATTAGAATAAACAAGAAGTGACAGATATGAAAATTAACAGGAATACAAGTTAGGTTTCAAAGATAGCTAGGTAGGTAAGGTAAAGTATGTGTACGAGCCTTGTGGCCCATCAGGCCCTGGAAGTAATATATGAAACACAAGAGGCAGTGTTTAATCGGGATATCCAAACCCCGAGAAGAGAGTTGAAATACGACACGCAGCGGAGTATTTTTAATGAACTTCGAGGTGTTTGGACAGCCAATGAAACCCTGTCTCAAGCATTTGATATATCTTCTCAAACCAAACAAAAACTAAGGAGTAAACGGAGAAATGAAATCATCAAAATCTATGCTAATTAAGATCGGGTATCCAAATCTCCTCCACGGTTATGATTTTCTTTGTTTTAACTCAATGAATTATTAATGGCTTTGAGGACTACATATATGTCACAGTTTCCTTATAATTACCATAAAGCGATCAGGAGTATTTCTACTTCCCCCAGGATGGGATACTAGTCCATTGCAGGGCTACCCCAGCATTAAACCCACTAGTATCAATTTATTGGTGGTTTTCACTGTCACGCTATCAAAAACCAAATTCGAAACAATCCAACTACAGAAGCTTAGAATTTCAGCGAGTTTAGATGATAAATAAATAAAAAATTTCTCCAAGTCCCAGGCATGTGCAGTGTCCCATACACGAGTTCAAGGTTCAGAATGGAGACGCCATATTTGTGTCCTTCCGAGGGGCACAAATATGGCAGCCGTGATGCACGCGAAACCATCTGGAATTCAACTGTGCTATAATAGCGACTACTTTTGGCTCATGAGCTATTAAACGTACACATAAACACCACTTATGACATCTTAAATGTTCAAACATATGAAAATTTAAAGGATAGGCTTTTTCTAAACAAAACAGTTGTGTCACGGTTCTCAGCTTGATGTCACATACGGCTGAGAACTCAAATATTCAAGATACTCTGTTTTCAAAACAAAGGATAATATCAAGCTGAAAATTTGTAAAAAGATATACGGTATTTTTAGTTAGTCTTACACCTACATGTAGTAGCAACTAAAATTTAGTAGGCCTAGTGAATTTTGATTTCAGAATTTTATGAGTGGAGGGAGAGGCGCTCTGTAAGTAAAGTGTCTTGTCCAAGAACACAACACAAAGACCCTAGGCAGGGTCCAGTGCACTAACCAAGTACGCACATCACTGCAGTGAAAACCCACTCATCCTGCCTTATCCGCTGAGCAGATTTTTTAACCGACGCCTGGTTAGCTCAGTTGGTAGAGCACCGGACTGTTGTGCGTAAGGTCTAGGGTTCAAGTCCCAGACCAGACCAACACTCAGGGTCTTAAAACAACTGAGGAGAATGTGCTGCCTTTGCAATGACATCTGCAAATGGTTAGACATTCTAGTCTTCTTGGATAAGGACGAAAAACCGTAGGTACCTTCTCCTGCATCTTCAGTGTTACAGCAAGCAGGGGATGTTAAAGAAACCACACACTTCTCGCAAAGAGTAGGTAAAGAGGTTCCTGGTGTAGTGTTCTGGCCTCATTTCACGGGTTGGTGCTTAACGTAGGGATAACCTCATTGCACCTTTCACCCTTGGACGGACTTGTCCAAGAAAAATCGAGTATCAGTATGATTTACTGCCTTATGTTGCAGCATAGGCTGCTGGTTGCAGGAAATGCCTGGTCTTTATCCCAAAATTGTGCTGGAGAACATCTACAACACTCAGTTCTACATTGTGGGAGGGGGTGCAGAAGCCTAATGGTTAGTTTGCTGGACTCTGGATTGGGTGGTCCGGGCTCAAGCCCTGGCCAGAGTACTGCTTTGTGTTCTTGGGCAAGACACTGTGCCTCTCTTCACCCAGGCGTGTAAATGTGGTAATTTTTTGGACTGGTTGTTAGGTTGTGAGAGGTTGACTTGTACACGGTAGCTGTGTAATTAAGCAAGACTTAAATAATAATTTACTTACGGGAAATCCACTCAGTTTGAATTTCAAGCCACAAAAGTCTGCTTCCTCTATAATTTCCTTTGAACTGTAGGCATTGTTCTTTTCTGTGACTCTGGAATGCATATAATGGGATCACACTATAAGTATCCCCCGGAAAGTTTTCAGGCACTGTTTACACGGAGGTGGCTTCACTTTTACCTTCATCACTTTCAATATGGTTAATGCCTTTCATTAACACAGCACATACAGAGACTGTTACTGAAACCAGGTCAATTTGAAAACACTGTCAAAAGTGGAGCGTTTTCAAGATGATACAGGTTCATTTGCCGTGTAATGGCTGATTTGAAAATGATTAGGACGTTCTTTGGCATGAAACTGGTTGGCATTCAAAGAGAAAACATGTTGAAATTTGTACAGAGTGCAGCAGTTGCTTATCCAAAACACTTTTGAAACTTTTGGAAAACTGTAAAATAAGTTGTGGGTAAACACTTCAAAACTGTGCTGTTTTCGATGCAGTTAATTCCAATGTCATGAAACTGTGTTGATTAGAAACCGTTTTCATGTAAATTTTATCAATTACAATTCTTTCAGTATTTAGAAAGATTTTCGCTTGAGTGTCAACTACATTAATTTTAATTTTCAATTTGCTTTTGTTTTGAATTACTATGCTTAGTTATTGGTTAAAAATCCTGCAACACTTTCTCAAGCAGTTGGAAAGCCAATTGTGGCTCAGTGGTGCACATTCGTATTGGCTTGATATACTGATCATGAATACATTAATTTGCTTTGCGTCTTCATTGGTTCACTCATTTGTCTGTGCCCTCTGTGATTGGTCGGAGTGATTACTTTGGTTTGGGTTTTATAAAACTCTTATGACTCTATTGATTTCTGTGTTCATTGGTCTCTTTGTTTGTTTGAAACAAAGTTTAAAGATACAATGAAAGCATGCACTTACTGAGTTTCCGAGAAGAGTAATCTTTCAGAAAATGCAGCAATAGCGGAAAACTGCACCAGACTGAAAGTAGACTTCTCATTTCCTTCAACCATCTACAAGATGAAAGAAAGTTAATGGTGTAAATATCAAGATTAATGCCAAGAAGAACGTGTCAATTTTGTTAACCCTTCTATGTTAATAGACCAATTTATAAAAATTCAGGTTTAGGGATGCAATGAAGATGCAGTAGAAGGCCAAATAATCATGACAAGTAGAATGAAAGCCCCAAGAGTGACAACTAAAATCTCCTTAATAATCTATACTGGATACTGGTATATGGATCTCTGTCTCCCACCACAAACAGTAACACTTATATTTCCTTTTGGTTCAATTGATTGCTGTTCAACCACGACTCAGTGTGTTTATTACCTTGTACAAAGAATTTAGATATTGATCACTAACTTACAGTATATTCAGTCGGGAACATGTGCAAAACAAAATTCCACAAAAATGGCCGGAACGAAATCCAGCCTCCAAGATGGAATGAGCCCACCGTGTTTGTCTATGGCTGAAGTTGCTACGCAACATGACATGTTTACTCACAAGATAACTTTTGGAATATTCACAAGCTCTTGTGCTAGTTTTTTATTGGTAAAATAAGTCAGAAATTCTTCAAGTACTTCAACAAAGATTTGAAAGAACTGGCACGTATTCCTGCAACTGTACATATCAAACAAACCTCTATTAATTTCTTGACTTGCTCTGTAGATATATAGTCCACATGAATTTCCTTTAATGCTTTATCCATCTCCTTTAACCAAATCAAAATAATCCTATTATAATTAAGTTCTGACAACTAATAAGCTGACTATGAGGTCAATAGTTAGCCTAAAAACATTACCCAAAACATTGGAATATAACGATGTACAGAATACATACCTTGAACGTTATTAAGTTATCTCTGTCTTTATCCACCTTTTGAAAAATGTGTTTGTAAAGAGCCTTTCTTCTTGTGCTATAGATTGATCAAATTAAGCACACAAATTATGTCACTTTTGAATGGGTTTTGTTTCACCTTTTTGTCTTAGAAATGGTTAGTAATAATTGTTTTACAGACTTCAGTGGTAAACTTGGGTGAGTATAGTTCTAAAGTGGAAAATTTGAAGTCGAAAATAATATTGGCCAGAAAGCCATGTGGTATGTTGTCTGAAACGTGACAACATCTAATACCAGTAAATACTACGTACAGTAAGATACAAAGTTTCTCTCTTTTGATTTATTGCCCAAGCACAGAGTATTGTGGCCAGGGCCCATGGTTCCAGAAGAATTCAGAAGGGAGCGATTTTCGCACACTGAAATCTTGTATCACACCCATGTCACAACCCTAATTTCACAATATCACTTACAGCGCAATGCGCCTTAGCGTGGCCACCAACAAACTTTTTTGACAAGTTATAATTAGCCAATCAGAGAGCGTGAATTTGTTTGAACTGTCCCGCCTCCTTGCAATGTTCAAAGCTGCTGTCATGAAACCTGTCGTGCTTTCAACAAGAAGGCGGGACAACTCAAACAAATTTGCGCTCTCTGATTGGCTAACTTGTCAGAAAAGTTTGTTGGGTGGCCACACTAAGGCGCGTCGTGCTGTAAAGGGCGTCGGTTACATTTTCTCACAATAAATTGAACGGACAAGGGGATAGAGCCCTCAACTACAATTATTATTTTGAACTAAGTTTTATGTTTCCGTCCTCTTTCTGTTTCCTTGCCTGTGTCAAATGAAACATCAATAGGTAACATGGGGGCCAACTAGGAAACCTAATGGTTTATTTGGCCACCATACTCAAGCACTTTTACTAAATACAATAGAAACGTCGCCAGCAATTACAAATGTTTGTAATTAAATTAAGTAACTACGTCAAGAGGAAATAAATTGAATTTGAATTTGAATTAACTCCACCCATGGTGACCATAAATCCATAGAAAAAAAGGATCCACATCTTTGAGTAGTCATATGTTGTCGTTTCATTAAGTTACTAAGTACTTGATTTAAATTGTTGTGAAATGTTACTTTGAACTTTGTTAACAAATAATAGTCAAGATGAGTTTGCTAAAAATAGTAATAAAATTATATCACCAACCTGATGATGCAGTACTTTGTTAAATACTCCATTGGTGTCATGTCTAAAAATAAAAATGAAAGACATATTCATTCACAACGGTTTTTCATGTGAAAAAGAAAGTCTGAGGTCATGCTCAAAGTGTCCATCTGGTTTTGTGCTGCTCCCTCCATGGGATGCTTAAGTCCATTGCTGGGTTATCCACCAGCATTATATTTAATTTGCTGGAATTCATTAATTATACACCTGGGTGGAGAGAGGAACTGTGAGAGTGGTATCTAAAACCCAATAACAAGATGCAGTAACCATGCTACTCAAACCAGAATCCAGCATAATAACAATTTGCCTCCTAGAGTAGGTACAACGTAGAAGTGTTCTCCACATATTATGTCTAGTATAATTGTCTGGATGAAAGTTTTTAAAAAGACTCAGTGCTTGGTAGTGGACAGTTTTTCCAATCTCCCCATCAGATTTTTGCAGAAAAGAAGAAATCTCATTCAGGTGATCCCTGCTTAGATTGTTTAAATTTGTGTCAGTAACTGAACACATCAAATAAATTGATTATAAACTCAGATAAAGAAATTTTACCTTCAAGCAATCTAACATCCATAGGAAGTTCAAACCGACTGGTCTGCTGAGAAAGCGCCAATCTGCCCTGAAGCCACGGCTTCATGCCTTCTCTCCGATGCTTGAACATAGAGAAGAAACAAAATTACTTGTTTATTGTTTTGCTTTAAAATGTTAGTGACCACTGAATTTTAAGTATTGGGCTTTTTAACATTTTTTGTTGTAGCCACACCATGAAAAAGTTAACCTAATTTAACAACACAACTGTGCGCAAAAAGCTCCTTTAAAGGTGCTCTGTCAAGGATGAGATCTAAACGTTTCAAGTTCAGAAATTATAATCCTCAATCTCCCTTACTCGAAGCAATTCATGTCACCCGGCATCACGGGAATGACTGAGTGAGTGAGTGCATCAATTTCATTAAAAATTGTGCTAACTGGCCTTTGGAATACTGGACTTGGGAATAAAATTAATTTTACCTTCTGTTCATCCAAAATTGAAGTCATAACTTCTGTGCTCGCTGCAGATGGCACAAAGCTAGGCAATTTTGTGGAGGTTAATGACTTCTTCACTGGTTTAAATGACTCTCGTTTCTGCTCCAGCCGATACTCAAGCAGGTCCTACAGATAAGTATAGTCAGAACAAGAACTCAATAAAGCAATATAATTATAAGGCTGGTATTTTGCACCTGAATGCCAACTGGAAACTATAAGTGTATTTCCACATTAAATGTCTACCTTTAATTGTTAATCTATCTTATATTAACCTACATGTATCTCCACAGAATAGTACTAAGCTTTACTTCCAACATTGTGCATCATAATAATTATTCCAACAATATTGTAATTAAATTTACAAAGAAAAATTGGATCTTGTGCTCTGGTCTGATGTTTCTGCAAAACTATTCTGAGCTATCAAAACGTTTGTTTATATCAGAAGAGACAAAATAAAACAAAATCTAACTGCACACATAACTATATTTTTGGTGAAAACAGATGGCTGGTAATCTAAACTGAGGGAGACAAAATTCAATTACCATAATTTGCTGAAATGAGAGGGGTAAATATTTTGACAAGGAATATGATTATTTTTTATAAACCTTAATTTAAATGGTTGAGGAGTTTTAGAAACATCCAAGCAAGTTTACCTTGTGTTAAATTTGTTACTTGTTTTAAAAGAAAAGAAGACAACAAGTTTAAATAACGATCTAGATAGCAGTTAGATTTTAATTCTTTATATAAAAGAGCCTAAATTTTCAAGGCTGAATAATGCCACCTGAGGCTTAGTGTCTTTAATTTTATAAATTAATTTGCATTTAGAACTTGATTCTGGGGCTATTTATTACTAACTATTTTCTACTGTTGCTAATGAATAATTTTTATTAGTTTTATCATATTAGAATTTCTTAATTTTGCAACATGTGGAAAAAAAGTATAATTTATTGACTGTCCACTCAGTCTTGTTTGGTCTAATGCACACAAACACATACAGTAGTCCAATTATACATAATTCATTTATGATCCAATTAGAATTAATGACTCCAAAAATAAAAAAAAATTCTTCAGAACTTTCAAGAGTTTTAAAATTAGGAGTATGTTACTTTTAAAAACAAATTTTACAAAAGAAAATATGAAGAAAATACATATCTTACTTAACCTGTTATTGGGCACTATTTTTTTCTGTGCTCTTGTGTACTCTTGTAAATGGTCATTGCAATGTTATGCAAAATCATTAAAATTTAATGAAGAGACCACTTTAAATATAATTATTTATTGCTATGTATCCCTAGATATTAAAAAATAATCCCAAGATCTAAAAATCTACTGAATGTCAAACCCAACAATTTTTACAGTTTTTAAACTGGAGTTGAGATTTCAGCAGCTCTCTGATTAAAGATGACTTTCAGTCTGTAGAATTGTACGTCAAACAATCTTCACCTGGTACGTGTTTATGTTAGCCTCATATGAAGGAATGCTTCAACTGGTCAAATTAAACTAAAATCCTTGTGAGAAACTTACATTTTACTTCATCATTGGCACTTGATATCCTTCTAAAGCATAATTGATACCTTGACGTTAAATTCCAAACCCATATTTGAGCTAATAATCGAATTAAATTTCTGAGTAAAATTATCTGTAATATGGCAGAGTGTATGCTATTAGTAACCTTTTACTAACCGAGCACGAGGGCCGTACTGGGGAATATTGGCCCGTGGTTGTGACAGTACGGACCGAGCGCAGCGAGGTCCGTACAGAAACAACCGAGGGCCAATATTCCCCACGGGCCAATATTCCCCAGTACAGCTCGAGAAAGCTAGGTTAGTAAGTAGTTTATTATATGGCACTCGGGTCATGCATGCTTGTTAAAAACGCACTTTTAGTGATTTGAGGTTTTCCGCCGTAACATGTTTTGACCCCGGGAACAACTCAGAAAGAACAATCTACCGTGTCTGCAGTTCTAGTTACAAGTTTTAAATTATCCAACTTTAGAAAAAAATACATGGCTTAGGACCATTTCTATGGAAACAGTCCGTATGGCAAAATCCCGACCAAGAAAGAACCAATCAGAATGCTCGGATTTTCGTTGCCATATAATAACAAAGTGTAATGCATCAGCAAATTCAAAACAAAAAAGGAATTTAAGAGAAACCCACAAGAAACACAGAACAGACCACAGAACAGAAATCACTTTCGAGCCATAATTTAAGAAATGATATTTAAAACAAAAAGGAACAAACCTTTGGGTCATACAACCTGTAAGCACCTGGTGCCCTTATGAACTCAGGCCTAGGTAAACTACAAAGGAAAATAAGATGTAAAACAAAGCCATTAACAGACCATTCTAAGCATTTTGCTCGGTAGGAAATTACCCTTAGCTTGTTTCAATATGCCTGTGGACAGCATAGTTGATAAGAATTGTCCAATCAGTGCTCTGCCATAATTCACTTACAAAACTTGCAGGCCTTATACCTTCTGTTGGCATTACAATTTTTTTTTTGAGATTCTACTTTCATTTTATTCATTGCTTCCAGATAGTCAAAACATTTTTCAACTAAACTGACTACGCAAAATTTAGATTGTTCTGCATGAAGGATGTTGCTAGTGATGGTATAAAATAAGCAGGCAAGGGCATAGCTGAGGAGGCATAAGGGAACTCATGAATCTTATTACAACTGAAAATAATTATCAAAAATGTTACAAAATTTACAGTTCCTGATCATGATATACACACTGTAGAAATTTCCCAAGTTCTCACCCTCCCTTTCCCCACCCCCCCTCCCCCCCCAAAAAAACAGACATAGAGACCTGTGGTACACTAGACCATATTGCAAAATACTTGGAGGACTGTAAGCCCAGGGGAGGGGGGACTCCCCTATAAAAATGATGATGTGCTCATCAAACCTTTTAGGAGGTAAAATTGATGGATTGGTACTGCTTAGGGTACTTTAACCTAAAATTACCACCAGTAGAGTTGTAACGATACCGTTTAGGGTATTGAGGCAAGAAATTACAGTAACTATATGTGACTGATTTTTTATTTTAAGTTTTCATTTATGTGGCACCTTTTAGGTTTGAAAATTTTTGAGGGCCACACCCACTAATTAGGGGTTCTTTTCAAAATTTCTGACAAGCACCCCTGTCATTTTTATAGGGGAGTTCTCCCGGGAACAGACAAAATTAAAAGGAAATAGCTGTGGTGGTTCAAGTTTATCCTTTGTTTAAATCTTATTGTCCTTTGTATTTTGGTACTACCGACCGGTACCCTGTTTTTTCAGGGAGACACAAATACGCTACCTCACAGGCTATTGTCCATATTATCCATTTTTGAATACGTCCTTCCTTTGTTAATCACAGGAAAGTCCACCATCACCATTATTTGAAATGTTTTCTGGCTTGCCTCAGAATAGTGAAGGAATACATGTGATCACATGCGCTTAAATTTATTGCATCAGCTATAGACCACATTGGCCTAATTCAAAAGTGTCTCTCTTAAGGGGCAACAGCAACTGAGAAAACAGTCTACCCAGTATTTTGGTAGTATGATAAATAAATGCATGATAATGAATTTGAAACAAAGGAAAATAAATAAAATAAAATTGAACCACAACACAACTATGCAGTTCAAGAACAAGACTAACACTTCAGGTTCCAGTTTGGGAGGTTCTTCTGTAGATTCTTCAACTTTCTTCAGTTCTTTCTCAGGCTGTTTCTCTTCTTCCTTCTGTTCTGTTTGTAGCACTGCCTCTTGAACTGGCTCTACAGGTGTTGGTTTAACCCATGGTGGTTTATCTGCCACTTTGTGCTCTGAAACTGGCATCACTCTCTTTGGCGAGGAAGGTGTCACTTTAGGCTGTTCACGCTTGGGTGGTGGAGATTCGGTCTTCAAGGCAGGCTTTAAAATTGGTTTGATTGGTGGCTTCACTTTCTTTTCTTCTGTAGGTGGTGGTGATTTGAAGCTCGTTAGAATAAGAGAATCAGAGAATTTGACTTGATGTGTTTGCAGTGTCGGCTCCTCAACCTCACTGTTCATGGGAACCACTTTCACTGCTGGCTCATCTTCAACTTCTTTTGTCGGTTTCTCTTCAACTGGTACAGGCTCCTCGGATAGCTCCGGCACAACATTCTGTTCTAGTGTATCATCAAAGTTCTCCTCTTCTACTGCAGCTACATTGTCATCTTCTTTGTTTGCCCATTGTGGTATTTCAGGAACAACATGTTCGTCATTTGTTATCTCTGTTTGTTCTTCTTCAGGAGGTGGATTCTGATCTGGATGGGGTTCCACTTTAGTTATAATAATTTCAAACGCCTGTTCAAGAAAAAAGTCTTGGTAATGCAATCAAAATAATGTAAAAACTTTAATTAATATTTAGAGATAGATAAGATAAATTTAGTAGTTACAGTTGAATCGCACTTCACATTAACATTCTCTCAAATATGTTTTCCTTTCCTTTTCAGAATATTTAATATACTATTCTCTGTAATATTTAATATATTATATTTCTCTCTGAAAATAATTAAATATTAATAAAACAAAGTAAGGCCAAAATATCTTATGATTCCTGGAGGGATCAGGTGATTTAACTTCAATGATTTAATATATTAAAGAAAGAAGAAAATGTGCTGAGTGCATTGTTGAGTTATATAAGTTCACAGAAATTTTTAAGAACACAACAGAAATACACAGAGAAGCACAGGGCTAGCCAATTGCTTCTCACACTTCTGAAGTGCTCCTAAAAACTCCAAAGTGCTTAATATATAACTCAACCATGCACGAGCACAAGTTCTTTATTTCTTATCACTTGTATATGCTCTAATCCATGATGTAAGCCACATGCATCATAACTCGATAAAGCGTGCGTGTGACATGAGCCGCATTCTTTAGGGAGCTATAATGAGCTAGAATTGACCTATCGTACATGTAGTACACACAATTGCACACAATACATACACACTTAAATAAATAAATTCCTTGCACATCTTACAAAATTACATATTAAATATAAAGTGAAGATAGGATTTAATCACTACTAGAGATAAACAGGCTTATACCGGTTCAGCAGGCTCTGGGATTTCATCGTTGAGTTGCTGCTCCTCTTCCTTTGGTTCTGGTGTGTTTACGTCAGGTGTCACATGATCATGATCACTTTCTTCTTCTTCTCTGTCTCCCTCACTCAGGTATTTATCCATCAGATCTTGTGTGGGGCTAGCATCCAAATCCTCCTCTCCACCTTGCAGTTCATCACCTGTAGACAGTTCACAATACTCAATGTGGTGTTCACGTTTTGGAAGAGTCAAGTATACATGTATTGCACAAGCAACTCCAGATAGTGTATTCTAGATATGAAAACTGGATAGGGCCAAACACACTGTGTTATCAGCCAAGATGCTTTAATCTCACAGTGCCAGTACCGCATCCCACAATATAAGGGAAACTGACACCCAGACAAAAATCCCCAGGTTAATTTTTTTGGAACAGCATGACTGCAAAAAAAAGAAACTTTCCAATGTCCAATGAACTCAAAACTTTGGTCGGACAGAATGTCTGGACAAATTTTTTTCCTTCCAGTGGAAATGGCAATGTTATTTACCTCGACAGACACTACATTACTGAGCTGAGCACTGTAATTATGACGTCCGATCCCACTATTGTTTTGTCTGAGCAAAATGGTGACTTAGTCAGACACATGTCCTTGCATGGGACATGCAGCCCTGGAATAGCGTCACGTCCAAAGGGAGTATAGTTATTCAGGAGAACAAAACAGGATAATTTTATAAGCAAGTGCAGCAGTGTGGACCACTTTAGCAAAAGTACATGCTTCATAGATCTACAATGTACCATCATGAGAAATAATAATAATAATTATAATAATTATAATAATCAGCTTTGTTTAACGAGGGTAGCACATAACAATCTTGTGGCTGACAAACCTGTGGCCCTTGAATCCCAGTTCAAATTGCAATTTGGAAATATTGTTTTTTTTGTGGAGGGGGAAATACCGATCCATCCACTTGGGTGAAACAAACATGCAGCCTTAAAAAATAATTCAAGCGATAACTTCTGTTCACACACAAAATCCTAGCTAGGCTGGGCTGCAATAGTTAGCGTACAGCTGGACTCTGGGACAGGCTGTCTCGATTTAAGTCTTGGCTGTGCCACTGAGTTGTTTTCTTAGAAAGAGATATCCTATTAGGGGAGAGTAGAAATACTCCCAGTTGCATCATACTCCAAAAAATTGGGCTAAGCTCTGGTTCTAGAATGCTGATTTTTTCACTACTCCACTACTTCACTCTAACTCTCGCTTCCAAGGGGAGTAGTAGGGTGGTAATCACAAATTATGAGGGAACTGCACCCAGTTAAGAAGCATTCATTGCATGGGGGCAAGTGACTCGACATAGCCAGAATGAAATGGTACCTCTAAATTCTGGAGAGTTCTCTCTGTCTGATATGGAAGCATCAGAAGGAGTGGCAGGTACTATAAACTGTTCTTCATATAGCACTGTTTCCTCCATGTCATCCTCTCCATCCAGTTGGAAATCCATTCTTGCTGGAACATCCTGGTAGTCATCAAGGACAGAGAGATTATCATCTTGACCAGTCCTGGGGTGAATTTCTGCACCACGCATCCAAAACCCAGCTGGCTTCACGAAGTGTAGATATTTAGGAACATCTCCTCTGTGGAACTGAAAATGATGTACAAAAATAAGACAGTAGAAATCCTTTGTGATCCAGTGCAAAGCCATGAATTTTGGTTGTGCATGCATGAACTGTGCTGGTTTGTGGACAGTCAATAGGAAGAAACGAATTTTCAGCTTACCACTGTGGGTCTTGAAACAGGCCAAAACTGTTGCCGCTATCAAAGAAAAATGTCCCAGTCAGTGATAGAATCACAAATGGCTTATAAATACTGGAAAATAGTGTGACTGCAAATTTTCCTGTACCATCATGAATAAAAATTGCATGTACTTATCATAAGCTAAGAACTTAGAAGACAATATTTTTACCGGTATTATGTAAATGCACTTGAACTGATCAATGACACTGCTATGCTCCACAGTTTCAAGTATTTCACAAATTAAAATGCTATATAATTATGTGCACTGTAATGTGCAGTTCTCTAAAATATCCATACCTCCATCACAGAAATGATTTTTTCTAACACCCCCCCCCCCCCCCCCTCATTACCCCTCTGGAAGTTCCAATTCAGCTTCATACATTTCTTTAATTTTGTTAATCTTTGAGAACCCCCACCCCCAGGAATTTTCCAAGATTAGCTCAAATATCTAACACCAATATTGACAGAGTAATATACAACAATTATTCCATGAGCCCGCATTGGATATAAAGTGATAAAATAACCAACGGGCGCGTAGCGTGAGTTGGTTATAATCACTTCACATCCAACAAGGGCAAATGGAATAATTGTTTTAGTAAATTCTCAAACTTGGTTTTGCCGCCGATTTTTATTTCCACAATTTTACAAAGCGTAAAATAAAAACTTGGCGCACTATTTTCCATATGACATAAAACTCCGACTATTGGCTCATAGTCGGAGTTTTTTTGCCAATCAAAAAGCTAGAAATGCAATAGTCGGAGCTGAGAATATACTAAATAGGTTTAGCCAAGCCTAAAAGTGGAGCTCTGTATTTTTTGCTGGAAATACTTTCATTAAAATGAAAATGAGAAAATGCTTTCATTAAAAGTACTAGCGTGTACAAATACTCAAGATAGATTCCCCAGTTGTTAAAAACATCAACTCCAATTGCAGAAATTCCGCTGAGAATGACCATGAAAATCCTGCCAAAACCCAAGGAAAAAAATTTGAACTAGAGCCCGCAATCAATGAAAAACCAATACCCACTCAGCGGTCAACTTAAAAAAAAAACATGTGACCTTGATAAATTCTAAATCTGAGCCCACAATCTGGTCATATGATACTGGTCAGTGGATACCTTCTTTTGACAGCTATCAATAATCCATAACATAGATGCCTAATATCAAAGATGCAAGTTTACGTTAGGGTGCTCCACTATGAACATTAACCAAGGCTGCATGCCAAGGGTTGAGCAACATTGTATGTCGTTGTATGTGCCCACGAGCAATGCTGCTAGCCATTTTTAAACCATGAAAAATGAACTGCATGGGTCTACAAGTATGGTGCTCTGCTTGGTGGCGCTTTGGGCCTCCAGAGTTCCACTAAAAAACTGGAGGTAAACACAAGTATTTCATTTTTTATCAAGCAGCTGTCTCTTTTGACAAAACTTATTTCACATGTAGGCTCTGTACCAAAAGTACCAGGTATTTACTCTGTGTTACATGTGAATGGCTTAAATTTATATAAAACCATTTTTATTTCCTTCTGTTTCAGATTATGATAATCGCATTGGGACAACAACACTGGTTTGAAAAAATTTAAACCATAACATATAGGCATCCCTGTTTAACAACTATTAGGATCTCCACCTCTTCAAACATCTTCAAGAATTTTGCACATACCAGGGTATTGTTAAAATTCTGAAAAGGATCTTACAGCAATCTCCTGAAACCTTGAAATAGTGCTCAGGGATCCTCAAGGAACTTAATGCAAGGTCCCTGATACTACAAGGAATTATTTGAACTTTACCAAGATGACTGCAAGACTCCCCTGCAACGCATCCTTGAAAGATCCTTATTTTTAAGGCTGACTCGTCCCCAGTCGTCTCCTATGAGAAAATAGCAAGACTTCCCAGCATTCCCCACGCCTGTTATTTTTTCTCATAAGAGACGACTGGGGACAAGTCAGTCTTTAAGTATCTTAAGCAGGTCTGGACTATGAGAAGAGGTGAATACTATCCCGCTCAGCTCATTCGCCAATCAGAACATTGCTACCTACCGCACAAGATGATGATTTAGGTCTAGGTTGATAAGCAGAACAGCAATGTCTTAAACCATTGTGTGACAGAACATTCTGAACAACCTCTGGCATACAGGTTAAAGGACGAGTAAAAGCTTTCAGTCTCTGAATTTCAGAGCCATGCTCAGGAACAGATCTCACAACCTCGATAGAACTAAAATCATAAGGCAGTGGTGCTGATTTACAGCGTTCCTTGTGTCGCTTAACCACTTCTTCACGAGATAAAAGAGAATGCTGACTTTTTGCGGAACTTGTTCGGTTCTCCCACGCACGTCTTGGAGCACTTCTAGAAGATGAGGCCGCTGACCTCACACGAGACTTCCCACTTTTAGGTTTCTGAGGGAGGTAATAACCTGCTGGCCTGGGAGGAGCTGATTTGCATCTTGCCTTGTGAAGTCCAAGATACAATGACGTGGGCGAAATGGAGGATTCCGGTTTAATCTTTTGCATAGAACTAATTAACGAACTTCTTCCACTCCTAGACGACATTGGACGTGACGTCGCTGGAGTTGGCGATGGATTTCTTAATGACGTACGACTCCCTAAGGGACTCCCAAAGTCACTATCTTTGCCATCAGGATGTCTTTCCCCAATTCTTGGAGCTGCACTCTTAAGGCGCTGAATAGGTCTTCCTTGTCTAACTCTGACAGCATTTGCAGTGCTGAAGAAATCATACAGTGAGTATGGATCTAGATGTTCTTTTGATGATGACTTTGTTCCTTTGGTTGTCCATAATAGATGTTGATCGTGGGCCATAACAAAGTACCATTAACAGCCAGTGTGTATTAAAAATTGAAAAACCACATATTTTTGTCACTCAATGTGATATACATGTATCAGCTGATCATTGTCTAACACAAATGTTGACTCCAGAGTATCCTAAACATAAAGAGACAAATTATAATCATTTTTAAAAAGGGGAAATTCAAATTGCATATTTATTATACTGAATGTGACACAATTTTTTCAATTGTTGAAAGGGGAAAACTAATATTCATAGTGTCAACTTATTTTCTTTTGCATAATCTATTTTATTATTTATTATTGTGCAAAGGCAAGTGGGTTCCCTGGATAAATATTATTATTATTATTATTATTATTATTATTATTATTATTATTATTATTATTATTATTATTATTATTATTATTATTATTATTATTATTATTATTATTATTATTATTATTATTACTACTCTGTTTGCACCCTCTTGTTATGTTAGAGTGAGCAAAAGAAACTGAACTGGATTCCTTGTGGTTATAGTTCAGAAATTGTCTAGATTGATGACAATCTATTAATTTGATGATGTCAAGTTCAAGCAAATGTCAGACTTCCAAAAAAACTCAAGCTTGAGGATGTGGTATTTAAAGGAGCTACGTCACAATATTGATATATTTTTGCGACAAACCAAATTTCCCTTAAAATGAAGGAAACCTAAAACTAATAGTTTACTAAAGAAGAAAAACACCAAGGAGGTGATACTAAACAAAAAGGAACAAGGATGGTTAAGGATGGAGAAGACTGAGACGGATTACTAATGACGATTTTGAAAAATTGTTTCAAAAGACACAAACCGTGACGTAGTTCCTTTAATTTGAAATTTCAGTGTCAGTCGTTCAATTGGAAAAAAATTAATAATGATTATTCTGTTCAACATCTTACTTAGCTATTGTTGCATTCCAAACTTGCCAGTCGACTAAACTGCAATTCACTCTAGCTTTAACATTAAAACTCCTTGATCAGAGGAAAACATTCATGATAAATGAAGAATTTCTGCATTCAAATGCATGCAAAGCCATAACAATTTTCATTCATCATTCCTCTTTGTCCTGAACTCTAGGAAGGTAACATTAAATTGCATCTTATCCATTGCATGCATACAGAAGTGACTATTTTAGTTTGACTTACCTAATTACATGTATCACACTTGAACACAAAAAAAGAAAAGATTTTTGTCATTGTAGTTAATTAGTATTGTTTCTAAGCATTCCAAGTGAATTAGATTTTAAGAGCAGCTAATTTACAAGTTGCGGAAGGAAATGACATCGTCTGAAGTCATTGGATGATTAGAGAAACAGAAGTCTTTACAGGTCTTTATAATTAAGCTTAATAAGATCAATCATAGCAAGCTGGTTAACAATGAAAACTGTAGAGCACAAGTAAGTGAAAGATTGACTGTTATTTCCATTTCCCCTTTGGAGACGAATAGCTACTATAAAACGGTAAAAGTAAAGGCAAAAATCCATTAAGGTAAATTTATACATTGTTTATAATAATCAAATAACACAGTGGATTTTCTACAAACCTCGTCGCTGCTCGCTTCGAACCAATGGAATGCGGTGTCCTATCGATGAAATGATGCTTTCACCCCATGTTCGCATAATTTCAGGCCACAAATTAGCAGATTCTGTTAGAATGTCCCGCAGCTTAGACGCGATTAATCTTAACAGCAATAAAGTAAATGTTATTTTGTCGCCACAGTGAAAGCAGTCACGCTTTGTTTGCCGTTTCCAGCCGGTAAAAGCAGTTAACCAATCAAAAGCGTTGTTATAACAAAGGCTTAGAACCATGCTCCAGACTCCACGCTGCACGCTGCCGTGACAACCGAAAAGCGTCAGAAATTAACATAGTGGTGCCAAAATCCTTATGTAAACGCCAGGAAATTTTGCTGGTATTCAACGTGGAATCGTTATGTCGTCAACAAAGAGCCCTCCTAACACAAGTAACATAAAAGTCAACTCACTGATACGCGTAAATTATCCTTTACCCGAACAGTGGACTTTGGTGAAAGAATGGCATATTGAGAAGAGAAGTGCATTTGAGGGATGGAGGTCCCTGGCCAACTCGCAAATAGCTCACATGTATGAGCAGATGAAAACATCCATTGAAGAACATCCAAACGCGCTGTTACGTTGAAGAGATGATGGAGACGACGAACTAAAATTCAAGTTTGGATCTTCTTTGTATTGAGACTTTGTCAGTTAATAATTAATTACGGTTCATCAGTTTTCAGTCTAGTCGCGTTTGACATTAGAATATCTGCAAGCCACAATGGTCTCCTTTTCGTAAGAGTGAAAAATCAAGTTTTCAAATAAAAGGCGTTGATGGTTCTTCTGCCGCTCTGGCCAGCTGAAGTTCGAGTGATGAGTTTAACTAGAACATTCAAAAAGGGCCTGAATCTGTCAAACAGCTCTAATGAGCGTCTTAGACGAGTCTTTGGAAGAGATAACAAAACTGGATACACATAAACTCCGGAATATAACTAGGAGACTAACTACTCTAGCCTCTGTTTTAGAGCTATTTCCTTCACTTTTCATACTCGTTGACCGTAAAACATTCTCTTGAAAGTTTCTCTTGTTAGGGTCAGTTTTTAGTAATTAATTAGAAAGTATTAACGCCGAGTTCAGAATTAAGTGTTTGTCTACAAAAGGATCAATGATGTATGCGTAACTCAGAAGAGCGTCGTGGAAGAAAACTTGTTTTTTCTTTAATAGATAGGCCCGCAATGTCCTTAAATATTACGAAACTGAGAAAATAGTGAAATAACAAGATTTTAATCAAAAACGTGCATTTGAGCTTACGAGATAATGAAGAGAATCAGAGAATCTATTGTGTTGCTGTACAATACCATATTTATATTTTGATCCCTTTTCATTCATTTGCTTTTATACATTATTCAGTCAAACAAATTTAATAAAAATATCTTCTGACAGCAGTACACCAGTAGAAGGCTCCTAGAAAATTTAAACTAAACCATAACTAGCCTTTATGTAACTTACGTTTAGCCTATTTTAACACGTAATCCTAGAGAGGAAAAGCTGTGAAAGTCACATAAAAAATACTTTAAACTGGCTGATGTACAAGCAGACTGACTGTGGAATGCTGGCACCTGTCGGCGAAAATTGGTATTACAAGCACGACTTTCAGTTCAAGCGTAAAACGTTTAAGGCCATAATTTGTATGGGTAATCAAATGGTGTCGAGTGAAATTATAAGAATTTTGACAAAACGCAAGTGAAATTATTTCCTAATTTCACGAATATACGATTTGATTACCTTTTAATATCATGGGTGACAAATTACGCCCAGAATCGTGGGTTTTTTACTTGTTTATTGTATCGACAAAAATCGCGCCAAACGTTGCCATGGCACTTTTATAATTTAACGCTGAAATTTCGCGCCGAAATGAGTAATTTGTCACCCATGATATTACCACAAATAATAGGCTACCATACTCGTTTATGAGAAAATCATGATTTACTTTTCTCTTGCGAGCTCCAGACAAAGAACAATCCGCAATATCTCAATGCACACGTGTTGATGATGAGTGAAATTATGCGCAGCAAATTAAAGGGGCATGGTCCCGGTGATTTTGGAGCGCTCAGGTCAGTTCTGTGCTAAAATCACTTATTATTACCTTAAATCGTACAAAAGACGCTCCTACAGAATTGCGAAGAAGATATAAAATGGAAATTTAGTTTCCTATTTTTCCTATAGCTTGAGAATTTGAAAAAATGGCCAATTTTTTCATTTTGCAATCCACTTCCATCCTAGCCATCCGTAAAAACAGACGTCTGCAAATGGTTTCAATGCATTAATATAGCGAAGAGAAGTTTTAGCTTTTTAAAGTGTTGCTAAAATGGCGTTCAATACAGTTCAAGTTCAATACAGAAATCAGTGATTTCTTTCATTCACTTTGAAAATGACAAGTTTCAGAGTACTTTGATCGGGCTTCGCGTGACATGTTTGCGAAAATCTTTGTGAGCAAGAACTTCCTCAGCTCTACCTCCTTCGTTCTCATACAAGCACCAAGCTCGAGCGTAAAACAAGCCTTTTTGAACCCACTGGCTCTTACATAGATAGTGATTCCTCTTTTTATATTTTTAATTTCAGTGACGATTATTTTGTACTGAACATTAGTTGCGTGGTACAGTGCCACAAGAACATATCAGGATCGAGATCGTTTATATAACAGAAACAGAATTCCATAATATTTATGCACTTCTGATTAGAAACCTCCATTTTCCGAAGATGTGCACTGTTCTGTTCATCGAAGATGCGCATAGTATTAGCTTTTAGAAATTCATCCCTGCATATTTTCGCGTCAGATGAGAATGAATGTCAAGTTTACTGAGTCTTACTAAGGCGGTGGCAAACGAGGACACAATGTTTCCCTGTTTTCCCGCGCGCGCAACATTGTTGTGGACACAAAATTTGTGCCCGAGACACAAAAAATGTTTCTGATTTTATTCAGAAACATTTTGTGTCCGCAACAAATGTTTCCTCGTTTGCGAGCACAAGGAAATGTCATGAGCAACAACGTGGCCACGTTTGCCAGACTTTGACAGTATGGTACGAGGAAAGAGATTATTGGAGTTATGTCTTTTGAGGCCCTATTAGGGGTTTTTGGGATACGGGATAATTGGGTTAAAAATTATGGGGATACGGGTTATTTTGGGGGAAATTAACGGGATACGGGATATTTAGGCCAAAAATTAATGGGATACGGGATAGTCAGACCCCCCCCCCCCAATGGGGCCTCTGTTTGTGCTCCTCTCATCTAGTTGGCAAATAAAAATTGTAAAGAAAACTCAGACTTGTAAAGAAAATTCAGAATTGCAAAGAAACCTCACAATTATAAAACAACGTACTTTATTTGATAAGTTGTCAATCTTTTTGCCAATGAAATAGCTGCCATTCCAGCGCAGAGACTCGCGTTTTTCTGATCGGGCGTGATGCTCGCCCAGAGCGGTTTATGAACAAGGTTGAGAAGAACTTGTAACCTTAGGTGTACGAGCCGGGGGGTCGAGGGGGGCTGCAGCGCCCCCCCCCCCCCCCTCCCCCAGTTTCTAAAATTGCCGACATATAACTTCAAAAATTTATCAGCCCAAAACCGTGTTTACATCAATGGAAACCTACAAACAGTGGTCAAGTTTTGATAACATTACAATGCCAGTGCATTGAAGCTAAATATGGAGTGATATCACTGTGATAATATCAGGAACTTTAGATCTCAACTTGAAAAAGTCAGGCTGACTTTTTCAAGTTCTGTCCCTGTGATTTGGAAAATTGATGAAAACTATTTACGGCCAACCTCTTTCGTAATGCTTGCTCTCTATGTCCTAGGAACAATTATTGTATCGAAAAAAACTTAGTCATAATTTTATGCCCATTTTAGCTAAAAAAAAAGCCGAAAAATGTCCTTGACAGCGTCTCTAAGTTCACGAGAATAAAAGTAACAATAAGGGAGCGCGGAACCAGAGGACGAAGTCTGAATAAACGTTACTATGACATCATAAGTTGCACAACCTGTTTTCCAGGCACACACGCATGGAGTAATCAGAGTAATACTCGTCTCGTCTTTCAGTAGGAGTTTATTTGGGCGGACCACAAATTGCAGGAAACGCCACACATTTTTACCACATTCGTTTTCAGTGATATGTTTTCTGACCAGTTTGATTAGAAAGTAACTTTATTAATCTTTTGAATACTGTTACAAATATAATATATCTATAAACCAAGACCATTGTTTTTCCTAGAGGCTCATATGTCACACTACAAGTTTTACATAACACCAGGACAGTTCAAAGAACAGTTATTTTGAGGCGGAATTCCAGTTAAAGCAACTAATTTTAGGGTTTTAATTTGTCATCTCCTTTAACTCAAAACAGTGTTTGCTAAGTTTCCCGTATTAGACATGTTTTTGTGTGTCCTATTGGTTTAAATATGCCAGACAGAGCTAACAAAATTATTCAAATAATCCGCGGTACTTTACACTTCAAAAAGTTAATTCATTTGCAGCAACACCAAGTTCTTTTACCGAATATAATACGCAAATTACCATGCGTTTTTCCATATTAATAGAAGAAGAAAGTCGAAGAATCGCTTAAACATGCGCCTACCTTTGTCGCACTTTCTCTCGTGTGTCTGGACCGTAAACCAAACCTCCCCGTTCTGTCTTCAAACTTGGTTCCATCAAGAGCTGTCGTGCACTTTTCACAGTGCGGCCACGGACTTCGATGAATATGAGGACTTTTCCGTTGAAAATGAACGTGATTTAGATGGTACGAAAACCAAAATGTGTATTGCTCCCAAGCGCGTTGAGAATCCATGTTTCACTGACAAATTCCGGAACTCCCTGGCTTGCGGGTGTGATCAATTTTTGGTCCACGTTAAAAATTAGCTTTTACGAACCAAGCTCAGTTTACAACGTGCATGAGTGTGAATTTGCAGCATCAAACACAGGCATAATAACACAAACTTACTTAAAAAAAACATAAAACAAAAGATAAAACAACAAGCTTCTCCACAAAAAAAAACTTATCTTCTGCAACTTGAAGCCGCTGAAGACTACAAAAACTGGAAAACCAGTCGCGAACATCAGAAGTCATTTGGAATTCTGGTAGCTAAGAGTAGTCATGTTTTGTAACTTCACTCTGTTATGTTGCTACCCACACTAACTGCAATTGGTGGATAAATTTAAACACAATGCGTTCAATTTAGATTAGACAGGTGTGATACTTTTATGTTGTAAATAATGCATCGTCGTAAACTATTAAGATAGCACCTGAAATTGTTTTCATTTTAATGGGTTCCGTTAAAATGCTTTTGAAAAGGCATCAAGATGTTCATCGCCGGTGGCTAAATTTCATTCACAGTCTGGATGATATAATATTTCCGCTATATAAAAAAGATGCATGAAAACTTGCTTGAGAACAGGCGCAGTCAATATACTTCGGGAGAAGAGTAACAGTTTTCTGTTGGACTAACATGTAAAAGTAGCAATTTAAAAGAAAGAAATAACTTGGTTTTTTATTTAAATAAAACAACACGTTTGCACGGCAATCTGATACATATAGATGTTTTAACTTATGGATATGTTACACGAAGCAACTTTTCTTGCAACTTGCAATGCAAATGTTGCATTACCAGTTGCCCGGGCTGCAATGCAACCCTACCCTGGGTGCCAGAGGATTTTTTTGTGGCCAAGCCGCTGGTTTCGCTTTTCAATGATATCGCCTTCGCTACAATAAAAAAAACCCTCTGGCACCCAGGGTAATGCAACCCGGGGGGACTCGCATATGAAAGGGGCGGGGATGCTCGTCGGAAATTTTGAATTTGACCCCTAAAAGAGACCATGAAAACTTTTATTCTATGAATCGAGTAAATAAAACGAATTAGAAATATACATATTAAATATATATTTTTATATTTCTTCCCGTGCACCCTAAACGAGACCTTCACGACTAAATATAACGGCGTTTTGCCCAGAACACCCTAAGTGAGACCAAAATCAGAAATTTACACCCCTAAGCGAGACTACGAACATGCCCGCCCCTTTCATATGCGAGTCCACCCACGGGAATGCAACAAAATGTTGCGTTGCGAGTTGCAATAAAAGTAGAACTCTCCTCTACTTTGCAACGCTGCGAGAAAGGTTGCTGTGTGTGAAAAGTTAATGGCAACTTCCAACGAAATTTCATTTAAATGAGTTAAACAGAGCTAGCGCGTCCTTCACTTGCGGGAGATTTCAAGATGAAAGGGTGCGTTATAAAATGCGAGCATGTTTCACCCGCCCTGCATCTTGCAATGGTTTTCAGTCGTTAACGTTTACCCACATGTACTCTTAAAACAGGTTGCCATGTAAAGCTTTTTTATTTCAGTTTTGTTCTTTCTTTCTTTACATCAAATCCTACAGAGAACTGTGTCCAATGGGAAGCTAATGTACCTAATACATCTACATTACGGTATTTCTAGTCTGTATCAATGTGGGAAACTTTAGAGCGGGTTTTTATGGTCTGTGTACATGTGAATGAGAAGCAAATGTTAATTTTGTTTTGTTTTGTTTTTCACCATTCTATTGCGGAGAGCTGCCCAGAGGGAAAGAGCACATTGGTTTTTAAGGGCGCAAGGCAAAAACTAGTTTTCCTGAACTTGGCACCAATTGTATGTTTTCGTTTTGAGTACGAATTGATTCATGGTATTAGTCTGATTTGAGGCCTTCTGTGCCACTTGGCGTGAAGTAGAGTGACCGCAGTACTGATATGGAAAACCATCCTTCATATGATCGATTGGACTACACACAGACTTCGCACAATTACCGTATTCATTCGATTAAACGCCGCGCGTTTATTAAATTTTTCAAGATTCCAGCGCGGGTTTATTAGAGGGTGGCGATTATTTAAAATGAAATTTATTTCTTGCAAACAATAGTGTGGTAACTGAACATTTGAATAAAAAAAAAACAGTATGTTTTAATGCTTGTCTGAAAAGTCATTTTCTGTATCGTTCTCAATCAATAAAAGCAAATTTCCAACACTTGATTAAGCTGAACTGCCATATATTGTTCTCGTGTTTTGATTATATTCGTTTGAGCATCGAATGTACTACTGTACCGATCTTAAAACATTGTTACAATCAAGGAAAATAATTTTTTTAGGCTTGCTCAAACTTTAGCCCTTCGAGCGACGAAGGGCTAACGCTCGAAACGTCAGCTCTCGAATCTCTTTACGGTGGCCAATTCACATTATCAACCCAGTTGATAAAACCAAATTATATTGTCATACTTCCCACCGACGCAGCACCACAGTTTCTTTAGAATCTTAGCCCCTCTATTCATTATGACTGCATTTGTTTTTTTGAAACTATTATTCGAATAAGCGCCGCATGATGCGGCGCTTATTCGAGGTCGGCTACGTACTTAACCACAACGGCGGATATGCGGAAATAATCAATCTGAAGTTGATTACGTACACAAGAGTTTTAACCAGTCGAGTCTTGATTGATTGATTGATTGATTGGCACTGTTTCAGAACCCAACCAACTGTGTTTTGGGTACTTGAAAAGCTACTTATACCTGAAAATACCTCACAGCAGAAGCCCTACAAAGTGGCAACCATATATTATTTATCAACGTACATTTGAAACGTCTTGACTGTCGTCTTGACTTCCTTTGAAGTTAATCACACAGTAATATTCAAATGCAACACAACCTTGGCGACTGCAACCAACAGTTGTGATGTGCATTGGAGAAGTATTAAAAATGTATATTTGTTTTTAAAAAATACAGTAACATAGAAAATCTCAAATATGTCCAGGTACGTAGGTAGGTAGTCTTAACTCTAAGCAAAACTATAAAAGTCTACATCTTATTTTTCTTCCCTTATCAAAACTGTTCTTCTCAGTTTCTCAAACCCATTACATCTTGGCACGGTCCTTGAACAGCTGGGCCAACTTTGCAGTGAGCATGACATTTCCTTTCACTTTCAACTTCCCTTTCATGAACAACTGCTGTGGGTTTGATTTTCCTGTCGCTACGGACGCCAAGTCATCGTCTTCCACAGTTATGCTGCAGTCTGGCTTGCCTTTCTTACATGGACCCACTGTCACACAACCAGCTCCACTCTTAAGATCCACAGTCCACTGGCCAGCGGTCTTTCCCCCTTTTGTCACGTTCCACTCAAAGATGCCTTTGACCTTCTTAACAAGGTCAGGGTGATCTTTGACCCGTTTGCTGATTTCGTTGAAAAGGATTTCACTTTTTAGACCTGACTTGCCTTGACTTGACAATAATGCATCAACATCCTGTGGGGACTAATGAATGCAGCTAATAAGATTCTATTACTGAAACCTAACATCTAAAGTACCTTTAACTAACCAAGACATTTTATAATTTTTAAATTTCGTACAAAGTTTACATGTTTTATTTTATTCCCTTAAATTGTAATTAAGTTTGATGTTACGTAGCTAGATATATTTTACCGGTAAATAATTTTAGTATATATTTGTAATAATTCAATATTTTACATAATTCTTATGTAAAATAGTGAAGATATATTTCTTATATGCTAATAGTGTCCGCAATTAGTTTGTAGTAAGCTTAATACTCTGACACTTAAATAAAGTCTTCATCATCATCATCAAGCATTTCAAAGAGGCTTTGTTATGTAGCTGCAATTTTTACCCAGCAGCACACACTATGATTGGCTACTTCAAGATCACATGACATCTCACAATAAACTGTTTCCCACTGAAAGTCCCTGAGCAAGTAGCATCACAAAATCTACGAGGTCAGAGAGTAACAGTGCACCACTGGACACAAATGTTGACTGACAACTCTCATTGTATGTGAATCAACTGTGATATTCATTGTGCTATATAACAAAACGATTTAATGGTTGGTCCCTCTGGATTAGATAATTTTCGTTTCCCAAAGTTAACAGCCACAAAAGTGTATGCAAAACAAAATGTTTTGAGAGTTGGTCACAGAGAGAACATGTTTGAAATAAACCTGTTTGGTACGATCTGAATGAACAAACAACTTCAACTAAAACATTAAATATCCCACAGAAGAACATTTATTTCTTTTGCTGAAAGAAGAGCACAACTTTTACTTTGCTGCTAATTTGGAACTGCTTGTTTTTAACCTCCCTTTAATTGAGCATTTTTACTTTTAAGACTAAGCTTCTGAGCAGGCTTCCAGCTTGTCTGCAGATAAAGTTATCTGGCAAGCTTCAATTACCTTTCACATAAAGTTTTTCTACTGCCATCACCACCACTGCTACTGCTACTGCTACCAGGGACTTAGGACAATGGCCGACAAAAAATTTGCCAATGTCCCTTTAAATCCCCTATGCAAATGCCAATGTTTTGGTTAACAACACTTTATCAAGGAGTCCTGTAATATTATGACGTCTGACATTGCTTCTGTTTTGTCTGATAAAAATGGTGACTTAGTCTGACGCATGTTCTTTTACAAGAAAAAATTATTTGCAACCCTTGCTACTACTGTACTAGGCTATATAAGCCTAAGAAACATTATGGCTTCTACATCTCACTCACTGGTATAGTCTTTTTGGCAGCGTCAATATCCTTCAAGTCAATGTAAGCTCCTGACAGAACCACCTGGCCACTCTCAACTGCTTTGCACTGAAAAGAAATCCTATTGCCGTCTCGCCACATGTCAGTCTGGATAGTCTGACCTGGAAAAACAGGTTTGGAAAACCTGGCTTTGATGGCCTTGAATTTACTCACATCATTGTTTGCATACTGCTTCAAAACATGACGTGCAGCGTAACCAAATGTACAAAGACCATGAAGGATGGGGCTTGAGAAACCTGTTATAAAGAGTAACAGACATTATGTGAAATAGTATTAAAAACTAGCCATGGTATATTGCAATTCCGGAGTTTTTATTGGTTTATAGGTCATGGTTTATGAGCCATATACTGGTAACATGGACCACAGGTATGGTAGGTGTACTCTTCAACAGTTCTATAGAAAAAAGTTTGCCACTGACTCTTGATATTTTTCAATAGATGTTTTGGCTAATGCTTAAGCCTTCATCAGTGATATAAAAGCGAAGTTCGTTGTCATACGCTATTTAAAATAGAGTGATAACTAGCCTGCGAAAATTCGCCAGCCACCAGCTCTAGCATTCTTCTAGGAATAACAAAACACAGTGTCTAGGGTATCATGGTAGAGGTGAAATTGCAGTGAACAATCCAAGACCGAAAATTAAAAAAAAAAACATATGATGGTTTCTGACCCAAAGACATCACTCTTTAATTTTTGCCTGCATTCATTCGGACTTGTGAAATTAGAATCATATGCTCTTCATCCTTACTAAAAAAACTAAAAGACAGTCATAACATATTGACTTATTTTCCATCCTTCACAAAAAAGGAAAACCTTACTGTACCTCCCATCCGGGCAAAATCTGGATCAATGTGAATTGGGTTGGAATCGCCACTCAGTCGATAAATGGCAGCCTGGCAACAGCTAGTCTTTTCCTTGACACTAGCGTCAGGTGCACGGGTTGGCATGGTAACAAGAGGCTTCGCATGCTCTGATCGTTTCTTTCCTCCAAACCCTCCAGCACCACCAATATAGATGGAGAACTGATTAAAGCAGACAGCTTCCCCACTGTCATCATAACTAGAGACATTGATAAGAACCAGTGCTCCCTTCCCTTTGTCGAGGATGTCTCCAACTTCCCCTTTGCTTGTTAAGGTACCTGATGTTGGCAGAGGCTTATAGAGCTCCAAGTATTGCTCTCCATGAAGAAGCTACAAGAAACATTGTAATAAGGCGAACCTCATAATGATTTTGTTTTTCCACTGTTTTACCTTTGTGGAATGATATCAACAAGATCTATGACGGCGAGTAAGTTTAAATGTGGTTAATAAATAACTGCCACTAGCATAGCAGGCATGTCTGGTCAGTGGTCATCCGTTTGAGTGCAGGCTCACATGTCTCATTGCAGCATGGTTTCAGCCTGTTTGCTTCTGTGGCTTTCCAAGCCGTTTTTCGAGCAGGTAGCATTATTCATCTTGCGTTCCACGCTTCAGGAGGATTCCTTTGGCCCCTCTTCAGCATTCTTAAGCAGTGTTAAGTGTTTTTCAGGTGGTGTTCTTCAGCATTTCTCCCTTCCCACCCTACCCTTTTTTGTTCTTTCCTTCCACTGATTCAATCAGTGTTGCCGGGTGCCTGGAATGGGGGCTCATGGCTGGGCTGTGGGGATTTGCCAGTCATGGAGGCGGTATTCTATCTGACTTCTGGGTTACAGGACACAGACTGCAATTAACAATATATCTGATTCTATTTTCTGCAAAATTTGACCCATCCTATTCTTTGCTAAATGAAATAACTCAATATATTCTAATAAAATACTGTTCAGAACATGCCATTTAATCCCTATGTGAAATATCTGGAGTGCAATCTCTAAGATAAGAAAACTGAACATTAATATTAGAGAGCAAATGCTAGATTTAGATTTGCAAAGTGCCACCCTAGATTGTTAGCATTATTTTGCTAATGATGGCTTGCAATTCTACCTTTGCAGGGTTGAATGGAAGTCCAGCTTGTTCCACTGCAGTCATGACGACAGAATTTAAAGCAGCCTGATAATGATAAAGACAACAGAGAGAAAACATTAAATATGAGATCAAGCATCTTATTGTGGATAGGGCAGTCGGTATCATGTATGGCCTAGCATCTCATCTAGGGGAGAGACAATACTTCTAGTTGCTTCATCTAAATCCATAAAAGTGTAACACATTGAAAACAAATTCATGCTATTGGCATGCACCATTTGGAGTTACATTACACTCATTTGACATATATTAACGACATTTGCCACGTCGAACTCTGTCATTGCGAACTCTGTCATTACGGATTCAGGGCTTTAGGCAGGATTCTTTTATGGAGGGGTTGCATATGAACGTGATAGGCATGAAGCAACAAGAACTGCAGGTGCAAGCTCCTAGGGAGGGGGGGGGGGGGTTTGGGGGGTATTGCCACTACGAAATTTTGAAACATTACATTGTCCGAGAGAAGCAGCCAAACGTGAGGATACAAACTTGAATATTTCTGTTACTTTTAAAATTAAAACAAGATTTCTGAGAAACAGAAACTACACTACTTTACTATAATCTCAAAATTGATTTCCCTGTAATGTTTTCATTTGAAACTCGCTTTTGTTGAATGACTTCTGCAGTTGGAACATCTTAGCTCACAGCAATTTCATTTTCTAGTTTTTTGCAATTAACAGTTCTGCTTTGCATGCAGTGTTCTGAGCCTATCGGGTACCTACAATAAGTGACAAAAGTAGTTGATATGACATGGCATTTTTTCTGCATAATGATGACACTTTTATAAAATTCACTACTCTCTACAAAAATACCCCCTCCCTCCATCCAATCTTGTATGATTGCAGTGGAGGACTTCCAGAGTATAACATTGGTAGGGGGCAGGGGGGTCGTGAATGAGGGGGGGGGAAGGAAATGAACCTGTATTACAAAAAATGGGGATTAAATGGACAATGTGTCAACACTTTTGACACCTACTGTAGTTTTCTCTCATTTTGGTAACACCTAGGGATCAATATTTGGCACTTCAAATAGTTCGACTATGGTAGAATTTATCATTGAATCCACCAAAAATCTCACAATCTGGTCCAAAGTATGTCATGCAAATCTACAAATGGTGGAACTTTGACCCAAAGGATTTTTAATACTGTTTGTAACTAGTCAGAGTACAGGCACTATTATTTCACCTTTTTTTCACAATGGGCAGACTTCTAGGACTTGTAGAGAGGGGGGTGTTTAGTGCCAAGTTTTATTGCTATGTAATACCTGAGCTGGAATCACTCCAAATGTTGGCAATGTGCTGAAGTCATCACATCCTTCATAGAGAAACTTGAGATGAGACAAGTCCTCTTGCACTGTCACTCCTACCCCAAGTGCATACAGGATCACATTCTTGGCTTCAAACGTAAAATGTGATTCTGGAATTTTGCTCACTTTTGCTTTTTCTTCCGTGCTTTCTGACACTGTTGCATTAGCCTCTTCAATCCTGGCTATGATGTCTGTCATGTTCTCCTCTCTTATCTTTGGCTTCACAGCTGGACTTGACCAATCAGTGATTTTATCCCAGTTGTCTCGCACCATTTCTGCTGTCACCGTGACACCACTCTTTCTCAGCATCGCCCCTGAACTTTCCTGCCATCTTAACTGCGCACCCCATCCAGCAGCCATCTCAAAGACACCACCGTTCTCCGAACAGCTTTCATGACAAAGGTACACAACAAAAGGGGCAACATATTCTGGCTTTAGGCCTTCAAACACATCTGGCGGCATGAGCCCCTTTGTTAACCTGGACGCAGCAGTTGGAACAATAGCATTGCAAAGTACATTGTACTTGGAACCTTCAATGGACAGAGTGTTGCTCAAGCCAATCAGTCCCATTTTAGCTGCGCTGTAGTTCGCTTGACCGAAATTCCCCAATACACCAGAGGTCGAAGACGTCATGATGATTTTGCCGTATTTTTGTTTTCGCATATGAGGCCAGGCAGCCCGGGTAACTTTGAACGCCCCCCGGAGGTGAACTCGATGGACAAGATCCCAATCCAGATCGCTTGTCCGGCCGAACGATCGATCCCTCAAAATCCCAGCGTTGTTGATGAGGACGTCGATCCGACCGAATGCGTCAAGTGCTGTTTGGACAACTTTCTCGCCATCCTCAACAGAATTATAGTCGGCCACGGCTTTGCCTCCGCGCGAACGAATCTCTTCCACAACTTTGTCGGCCGCTGCGCTGTTCTTTCCGCCTCCTTTTGAATCTCCGCCGAGATCATTCACCACAACAGAAGCACCTTTGGAAGCGAAAGCGAGCGCATACTCCTTCCCTAGCCCCCCTCCTGCCCCTGTTACAAGAACTACACGGCCATCAAACCTCAGCTCGTCCGCCATGTTTGACGAGATATCGTGATGACCTTGAATGACACTGGGGGTAACAGAGAACAAATTAAGCGGGGAGGTACAAAGCCTCACGATAGACACCACTATTTTCAGCCAGTCTAATTTAATTCTTTCAAGATGAAGAGCTTTTCTCGATAGATATAACTTAACTATTTCATAAAAGTGTCTTCGTTTAATATAACAGCTAAACCAACGAAAGTTTTATTTTTGGTTGAAAAATTACTCCCCTCTTTCTCCACCCTAAAGTCTACTTTGGCATCAACGCTTGGCTAAAGAAAAAATTGGGGATGGAGTGGTAGGAGCAAACATTAACTTTTTTATTGAAGAATAAAGATTGAAATGATTTGCCCGTTTTTATTGCATGACAACGTTTAACAACGTATAGAAAACAGTTTTTCGCTATAAGGCTTTCTTCCCTCGGAAAGTCAGCTTGCTAAAACCAATGGTCTCCCATGGTCTCTACTTTTTAAAGTGCAGACCACTAAAAGCACTTACTCCTCCCTACTGAATATTTTGACGTTATAGTCATTCCCCTTGAATGACCGTCCCGGAAATCTTTTGTGTTGCGTGCAACGCGTTCAGCGACCAAAACAAAATCATGGTAATTTGTTGGAGGGAATTCGTTCCAGTCGTTGGAGAACAGACTTAGGTAGCACCAAAGAACCGCGAAATGTCAGAATTCTTGTTGGGAAGCGAGCCAAATGATGAACATGGCTTCGAAGAGATGGAAAGACAGTTTCCTCCAGGGCCATTGAGCAGTTATCGAAAAAAAGCTTCCTTCGACTGGTTTCAAATGAAAATCTTTATAGACGGCGGAGAAGATGTTGTCAGATTTAAGCACAATATGTGGAAAACCATGGAAAAAGATCCTCTGTTTAATAGAGCAAACGACAACAAACTGTCATTTGATCAACGCCGACAACTCACAATGAAACGGTGTAGAAGAATTGCAGAGTACAATTTTTTGACTGACAACGAAATCATGACCAGACCTCTCTTGATTCAAGTATTCAGTGACATTTTAGGAACCTTGGACTGGAGTATATCAACAAAATATTTATTGAATACATCGGTGAGAAGTGCACTTTTAGCTAGTTGTCGACCCTAAGAAGGGGAAGTGGGTGGGGGCCATATACAAGGGGATTGAGCAAGGTGTAGACGGGGGCGGGAACGTGGACGTGAAACTGGCGGGGGCTCTTCCGGTGACTGGAACTGGTAGAAACTCTTATAAGAAATCAATAGACCAATTTCGATATATTAAAGTTCTAACATGTCACAGAGGCTTTGGGGAATAAAACAAGAGGTTTTGCATTGAGGCCTAGGGATGATCAAATAATTTCTTTTGTTTCATTTCCCTGAGTCCCGGTGTCATGTTAGAATTTTAATATATCTGTTGTGGTTCAAATTTGCCCTTGGTACAGTTTGGTATTTTCCTTTGTTCTAGTGTATGGTAATATATGATAATGAACAAAAAACAAAGAGGTAAAATTGAACCACAACATATCCGAATGGGTATTTTTTCTGCTACAGTTCACCAATAAAGTTTCTCTGATTCTGATTGGTTGATAATGTGATGCAATAGTGTTCGTCTGTGGAGAGACGATCACCTTCAAGTGCAGGCTTGAGGAAAATACCCAGATGGATAATACTAGTTACATTTTGGCTAGCCTGTGAACAGGCTGTCTGGCGGGGATGGGGCTAAGAGAATCGGGGAGAAAGATGATGGAATGATGGAACAGGGAAGGGGTGGATAGGAAAGAGGAGAAGGGGGCACCTTGGAACGGCGGCATCAAGCCTTTGTCTACAGGCTACACTGCCCATCTGTCTCCCCACCCACCCCTGTCTAGCCGGAGTCTGTTTACAGGCTACATTTTGGCTTTCAAGTCCTTCATCCTGAAAAGTTAAAAAGACATTGGAGTGTTTGTGCCTCAAATTATCAGTCTGATAGTTCCCCTTCAAGCTTTGCTTCTCAGGTTAATATTTGTTTACTAGCCAATAGTTCCTTGATAGAAACACTATATTGTTTAAATAGAAAACACAATCCCAGGAATAGAGCTATTATAATGGCCTAGGTTAAGGTTTTCAATGCCCCAATTGTATATTCCCATCTAAAAATTCCCAGGGAACATCCCCTTCTGGGCCAACATCTGCTACCATTCTGTTGAATTTCTATATTTCAGCAGAGATCTCTCTGATCTGTTTGTTTTGAAAGAATCTCCAGATTTCCAGATCTGGTTATGGATCCATGGATGGAATAGTGATTAACGACAACATTTGAAAGCAATTTGTCATGGGTGGTTTGCCATAATCTTAATGATACTACTATGACAAAGTGTTGTTCTTGTTCTCTGTTGATTCCGATGTTGTCAGGGTTGTCAAAATAAGCTGGCAACCAGTGCATTTCACCTGCTATTCCGAATACTGCGCCAGCTACTCTGAATGTCAGTAGGTCAGCTCTGAGCGTGATATTGGAAAAATAATATGGAAATAGCCACCTACTTTTTGGATGGAACCTGTTACCCAAAACCCTACTGACAACACTGTGTTGTATTTGGCAAGAATATATACACCATGCTAATTATTGCAAAATTAGTTTGGGTTTTAAACAACGATTTCTTGTTTAAACTGTCTGCCATTTACCAGATTCTGCTTCAGTCGAGTTGCATTGAGAGAGCTGGGTGGAGAGAGTAAATGACATCATCTGCTCACCGGTTTATTGTTTTACTGTGTGAACCCAGCTAATTTGGTATGCAGAACAGCAGCTTCTAAAAGCTTGTGCTGCATACTAATCAGCTAGGTTCACACATTGCAAAAATAAACTAGTAGACGACGTCATTTTCTCTCTCAATCCAGCTCTCTCAATGCAACTCGACTGAAGCAGAATCTGGTAAATTTCGGACAGTTTAAACAAGAAATTGTCATTCATAAAAACAGACTTATTTTGAACATTAAGGCGTAATAATTGGTATGATGTATTCTTGCCAAATATGAAATCAGAATCGAGAGAAAACAAGAAGAACATTTTTTTATCGTAGTAGCACTTATCATTGGCTGACAATATCATGGTTAAATTGTTTGTTGTTATCATCTTGATTCAGGTGTTTGCTCGTCAAGTTAAAACATCAAGCACACATGAACATATTCAGCAGCTTGGAGATAAAGCTGAGAGGTTTGAGGTTGGTGTAAAAAAAATTACGAAACTATGTCACTATGTAGGAGTGAGGAGCTCTTTCAGACTTGCAAAATTTAAACCTCCAAAGTCTCCAAGCGTTATGGCATTTTCACTTTGCATGAAATAAGGTCAATTAAAATAAATCAGCAGCTGGGGCGTAGTCAGGGTTTTTCAAAGGGGGGTCACTCTGAATGTCACTCTTATCTTATCTTATGATTCTTCGGATTTGTGCATTTACACCACAAGGGTGGGGGGCACCCCAGGACCCCCCCAACAAGCTATGTCCTTGATCAGTTTCGACCTGACCCTGAAACATGCCTTTGCATGAAAGCCTATAGTTTGACAATCAAGCCAGTTTTATCTGGTTACACAAGGCATTTAACATACAAGCTGCTACGAGTTGTCATCTCTCTGTAAACCTAAGGGTCCGTGTTTCATACAGACATGGCCCACATACTAAAAAAGTATAATAAAGCAACAATTCTGAATTATGTTAAGTGTCCCATACCATCAAAGCTTTACATGGTTTCTGCAGCATTAAGGAGCTACGTAATGTATTCATACTCTGACCCCTGGATGGGATGCTAGTCCATTGCAGGGTACCTCCCTCCACAGAATTAAGTTCATGGGTACCCATTTATACACCTGGGTGGAGAGAGGCGATATAAGATAAGTGTCTTTCCCAAGAACACAACATAGTGACCGTAGCAAGGATTCAAACATACACCACCAGATCCAGAGTCCATGTAGTTTAATTGCCAACCATGAGGCCACTTGACATTCCACCAATCTCTTGCAAGTGCATGATAACTTTAAACAAATAATATTATTGCTGGTGTCTTGCAGATCTTTGGATGTTTTGCCCTGACTGAATTAGCACATGGAAGCAACACCAAAGGAGTTCAAATGACAGCTACTTATGATCCATTAACACAAGTAAGTACACAATACCAAAAAATAATAAAAGTTTTTCCCAAGTACATTGTTAAAATTATGAGTCCATAAAGAAGCATTAGTTCATCATCTGTCGTTACTTGCTCTAGCTAGCCCCCTGCGCATTACAGCCATAACCACAAACAAAGGATCAGACTAGTGATGTGGTACGTGGTTGGAATCTGGGAGAGGACAATGAGAGGAGGGAAGAAAGAGTCCCTGCGTGAATAGTGAGAAATTTGGAAATATTTTTCAGTGTTATTGCTTAATATTTTGCGATTAGAAATAGAGCGAAAAGGTGATCAGAACAACTTAGCAGAGGAAGCCAAGATTAACAGGCACTGGGCACCCTGTTTCCCTTCACTTTAGTGAACGGCAGAAATTTTATAATTTAATTTAATAACTGCTTGTCCTTTTCCTCGTAAGGAGTTTGTGGTGCATACACCGAACTTTGAAGCTACAAAGTGTTGGGTTGGCAATCTGGGGCAAACCGCGACCCATGCTATAGTGTACGCACAGCTGTACACACATGATGGCACATGCCATGGTCTTCACTCCTTTGTTGTTCAGGTGCGCAGCACTACAGATCTCTCACCCATGCCTGGGGTGACTGTGGGAGACCTTGGAGAAAAGCTTGGTCTCAATGGTGTAGATAATGGGTAAGAGCAGTGTAACTTACAATTTTGTTTCATTGTTAACTAATTAGTTACAAAATTAACATTATACTTTTTGTTTTGGAGACTATTGTTGATGAGGAATCCTGAATCTGGTTTAGGTTATTCTTTTAAATGCCTTTGAATCCTTTTCTGTTCATTTGGTGATCATCACATAATCTGCAGCACCAGAAATTTGGCAAAACTTGGATTGTGTAGTGTTTCTGTCCAGAATTACAGTTTATATACTCATCATCATCACATTAAGGCCGCAGTTTATATACTATAGGTAGTGACTACTCACTGGATATGAAGTGAGTCTGTTCTTGTAATAATTGTATTGAACGTAAGATGACAATGAATCCATCAGTGTCCAGGTAAATTTTATTTTTATTTATAGTTTCTGCCAAATCTTAATTTTACTACAATATAATCCCCTACTAATTGACAAGTTATAAGAAAGAAAGTGGCTTTGCTTAGCAAAGACATCAGTGCTTTTGACAGCCCACAGGGCTTATCGAAAAGGGTAAGATGATGAAGATATTACTAGTAAATCTGAGATTATGAAGTTATAATAATTTGTATTACCAGGAAAATGATCATCTTGGGAAAAAATTATCTCAGGAAAAAATATTTATTAATGAAATTACTCTGAGGTGAATATAATAAATTCTTAAAACCTAGCCATGGTATTGTACAATTCCTGAGTTTTGATTGGTTTACAGGCTGTAGTATTAATATGAGCTCAGCCAACATTGTACAAGTGTGTACCACAAATATGGTACTAGGTGCATGCCAGCCAGGGAGCTCAATTCTTTGAGAGTAAATTTTTAATGAAACAATATTATTATTCCACTTGCACTTGATGGATGAGACAGTCATACTGTCAACTCAGCATTACCCGTCTCAAGCTTGTTAACTACCTACCATCTCATATCCAATGTGTTTTCACGGAATGATTGTTAAATGTATGAAAATTGGCTAGGAGGAGATTGATTTGCAGTTTTTGTTCCAGTTTTTAACATAATGTTACTTAACTTTTAGTTTTGTGGCTTTCAACCAAGTGCGCATTCCAAGAGAAAACTTGCTGAATAATAATACAGCTGATGTCACCCCAGCGGGGAAGTATGTTACACCATATAAAGACCCAAACAAGAGATTTGGTGCGGCCTTAGGTGCTCTGTCTGCCGCACGAGTGGGGATAACAAGTATAGGTGTTGTCAACCTGCGGGCATGTTTATCCATTGCCATAAGGTAGGAATATATCTTAAATATTACCTTTTGGTCCTTATTTGGTTTATGCAACTGTAGTAGCAGGTAAAGTCTCCCTATGAACTTATCATGGTGTCCGTAGCATGAAGTGGCAGAGAGTATTTATACTCCCCCCTGGATGGAATGCCAGTCCATTGCAGGGTTACCCCCCAGCAGTAAATTCGCTGGTACCCATTTATAGACCTGGGCGAAGAGAGGCACTGTGAGAGTAAAGTGTCTTGCCCAAGAACGCAGTGCCCCAGCCAGGACCTTCCGATCTGGAGTCCAGCGTAATAACTGTTAGGCCACTGCACCTTCCACTGGGGGAACTCAAATTCTACATATGGCATTTCCACCCTGAGTTCCATAATTTAACCCTTAATTTCTACCTTTCATACGAAAAGGTACCCCTTTCACATAGGTACAAAAGGGTTACTACTAACTTTACTTGAATAACCCCTTAACCCTTGGAGAACTAAGCGCATATATATGTGTGGTTAATGATCATGCTCCTTGTATTGCTTGTAACGTCATAAGTTTACATGTCAGCAGACTTTTGTGATAAGAATCTGATGCAGCTCTTACAGGTCTTTCCACAAGACTGTCCATTAGGAGTATTGAAATCATTCTGACAGAGCTAATAAGAAGACACCTTGATCGGTTTTGGTGCAAAATCTGTGCACAAAAAGGCCAATATACCTAAAGAAGATCTGGGCATACAGGGGTGACAACTCAAAGGAGGCCTTTTTTGGAGAAAAATAAAATTTTTCTGTGAAATCTTAAAATTTTTCCAGGAATTGGGAGCATAAAGTGATGCAGCTAAAATCTTGGGAAGTTTGAGGTTTTTCAACAATGTCTCCCAAAAAGTCGGGATGGTCATCCCAAATATTTGGGATGACCTTCATTTACATATGGTACTGCTTATATAAAGCCAAAGGTAATCTTTTCTGGCAGAGCACCTCCCCATATATTCCACCATAGGGTGTAACACCCCCGTCCACTCCCCCCAACCTATAAGTCTATAATAGCTATAGAGTGTTTTCACATGACGTCATGGCGGCCATATTGGTGTCCCAAAACAATCCTCCGGGAATTTAACTCTATTGTTATGAAAATATCATCTTTTGTTTCAGCAATCCAATATGGCCGCTTGTCATGTGTGTGAAAATACTCTATAAGTACATTACCACTGTTGAAAGTATTTCTCATTTTGAATATTTTTTGGCATTTTTATACTTAAGAAACTATTTTTGAGAGGTTTTCTTCAATCTGAAAGTATAATGTTCTATGTTAGAAAAATGATTTGAAATACCTTTACTACTGTGCTCCTTTAAATTATCCATTCTTTCAGTTTACCTTCAAAATTCCTTGTCAATGTAGGTACTCTGCTGTGAGAAAGCAGTTTGGTCCACCAGGAAAGGATGAGATTCCAGTGCTGGAATATCAAATGCAGGTCTGAAGGAAATTGCTCTAAAAACTGTATGGAGTGCAAATGATTACTTATAGACAAGACAACTTTCTTTTGTTTATTGTCACCAGTTTTTGTTCTGAACATGCACTCAGTAAATTTTTGCTACCAATTTGGTTATTATTTTTCCTATTATATTTTATTTATCAAGCTGTGTCAAACTTTAAAGGTGCTTCATTGTGCCTCAGAGCAGGATTCAAAACTAATGGATTTTTCAAAATATGTGGAGATTTAAGAGTAGGGCCAAACGAATTTTAATTGTCAACTTAGTGCAAACAGTACTTAAGTAAATTTTATAGTTTGAAGCCACATTTTTTGACTTTCAACCTTTGTTTGGTTCCTTTCAGCAATGGAGACTTATTCCCAAGCTTGCAGCAACATATGTTCTAGCTTATTTTGCAAGGACTTTCTTTATGAACTTTGTGGAACTACAAGTTGGTATGATGATGGGTGAAACAGGCGAAGAACAAGTGAGTTTTTTTCCTGCATAGGTAGTAAACTGTGCACTAGACTGTTCCAGGCTCTCAGATAGTTGGGCACGCGAAGAAAAGATACGCGAGCGAAGCAAGTGGAAGAGCGAAGACGTGAGAGCCTGTAAGCATTATTTTAAACTCCTCATGCCGCCCACTTGAAAGAGGAGACCCCAACTTGTCAAAATATCAGTGTTCAAATGCCAATAATTTCGTAATTTCATATTTACAGTTGTATTTGCTCTTTGGGGCTGAGACCGTATTAGAGAGGGTTCGTATTATAGAGGTTATCATAAAGAAAATGTATGGGATCATGGGAAACCGTCCGTAAGGAGAGGTTCGACTGTATCTTTCATTTGAATGGTCACACACTAGGGTTTCACCTACGCAAGGTTTGAACTGATATCTCTCAGCGATAACCAAATCATCCAATATGCTAATTTATTTCCATGGCAGGAGTAATTAAACACTTTTGGTACCCTTTAATCATTATTCGATAAGCACAGTTTTTTGTGTCTTTTGCTTTTCAGGCAGCTTTGGGCCGCGAGATCCATGCATTGTCATCTGCCAGCAAACCACTGGCTGGTTGGGTTGCGCAGACTGCTATCCAAGAATGCCGAGAGGCTTGTGGTGGTCATGGTTACCTTGCAAGTAATCAGCGCTCTCTTAATGTTACTAACCCTTTTAATAAGATGGCTCATAACAGTTATCCTTTGTGGTAATTATAACTTCAAGTCCATATCAGTTGATATTTACCATGAAATTCAGTGATAAGCGACCTTTTGAATTATATAATTAGACCTGTCCATATAAGGGCATTACAAGTTTTGATTGACAGAAGCCTATTGCCAACTGCTTGCTGGAGTTTTGTTTCAAAGGGTCACTGAATTTGACGGTAGTGCCCAATCATTGGTGAATGATTGCGGATTATCTTCACGACATGACACAGTGACCATAGCCACAGCAACTAAGAGTGATGCTGTTTTTTTCAGTCAACAGGTTTGGTGAACTAAGGAATGATAACGATCCCAACTGTACTTATGAAGGAGATAATAACATGCTTTTATGGCAGACCAGTAGTTACCTTTTGTCTCTTCTGGAAGCCGAGCAAAAAGGTAAGCTTTAGTCCCAAATCTTGCTATGAGACATGTCTGCCAAAAAGAGCTCTATGTTAGTAGAGGTTAGACTTTTTTCTTCTCGGGCCTTGATCTCAGAATTCTTCATGACGATTGTATACTGCATATGGTGGGTGGAGTGAGTGAGATTTTATTATTGCAGAGATGCTAGCCTGGGATTAGATTTGTTTTGAAGAGGAAGGGAAAAATTGACGTTCATCGAATCGTACCTCATCCAAATCAGCTAAGGAGTCCAAAAACGTACGCAGGTGCGCAATGACATTTCAGATTTAACCTCATCAGGAGACTTCGTTTAGCTCAGCTAGTAAGCCAGGTGTTGAAGATTTAGCTGATTCAGGATAAGGTGATAGACTGCTGCGTCTTTGGAGAAACATGTATATCAACTGTCGCTTTTCTTTGGGCATTGCAATGAAAAGAAATATGTTCTCTGCTTCTTCAAATAGGTGTCCACATTTCCTGTCCACTTAACTCGGCTGACTTCATTAACAACATTGAACAAATCATGGCACAAAGATTTCATGCCAAGACGGAAAAAGATTGTAGAGAGCCTGACTGTAAGTATATCATTCACTTTGAGGTTTGGTCGACGTGAAGGCCGGTGGCTGATGTCTTGAGGCTCTTTGATTACAAGTTACAAGGTGACTATTAAGTCCACTATTACAAGTAGTAATCTGTATGATTTTGTTTGATTTTAGTTTTAGTTAGAGCTTACCAGTGGCTCGTTTGTTACCTGTTAAAAGAGAGTGCTGCAAAGCTTCAACAAGAGCTGGCAAATGGAAAGGTAGGTCTCAGCAGACGTTTCTTTTTTTCAGTTTTGTAGGAGGCAAAGTAGAAACCAAATCATCTATTTGCTTGATTTATTTTTAGATATAGTAATCTTTCTTTTGCTCCATCAAAGGATGCTTTCACAGCCAAGAATAACAGCCAAGTCTTCTATTGCAGATCACTCGCTCTCGCCTACATTGAGGTATTAAACTTCATTTGACCTGTGCCACAACCTAATTGCTAAAAATTTCTTTAATTACTAATCCCTATTTTCTTTATTGGCCGTTTTGATTTTCAGTGCACAGTTTTACAAAGATTTAAGGAAGCAATTTTCAACGAGGATGAAACTCCGCAGGAACTTAAACCAGTTCTTTTCAAACTTTGTTCTTTGTACGGCTTGTCTTCCCTGGAGACACATCTCACCACTCTATACCAAGGTGAGGCTGTGACTAGGAGAGGCTGCTGTCCGTTTGTGAAAGCGTTATATTTCTCAAATGATTTTCCATTTTTTTCTCTGATTTGCTGTCGCACTTAAATTAAAAAAACGCGTCTCACGAGTAGATTTATTGGAAAAGCCAAGTTCCATCTTCCAGAAGCAAGTTGGAAAGAGCGACTTTCCATAGGCTAGTTTTCTCGTAGCCTGCGTGGCAGGCAGTCTAAACCGCTGTAGCTTTTCTTTTCGTGGCTCTTTTAAATGACACAACAACATAAGGGACGGACCATTCCTGCACAAGAAAAAGCGCCAAAAAAATATCGTGCAAAGGGAGGCATGGGAAAAAGTCTAGCAAGCACTGTCTTCTGTCCAGGGCCTGTAATGATGTTAATAAAATTTTGCACAAGCTCACAGTCCAGAAACAACGTAGCACAACCTAAAGGTGAAAAAAAATCTTGCCCAGAAAAATTGCCCAAGCACCCCCCCCCCCCCCCTCCCCTCCCCTTAAAAATTGAATGGTCCATCCCTAAAATTACGACGCCACCGCCCGAGAACAAATTTATTGTTTAATAGCATTGTGTAATCTGTTACGCTAGAATTTGATGATTAATTAAGCGACTAGCAAGTCAGGCCATCAGAAATGAATACACAGATCCTTGCAAACATGACACAGAACATTTTGGTAACTTTATCGAACTTTAATGTTCAGCGAGAATTGTACTCGGCCACTGTGCTTGTGCACCCATGTTAACATGGCCTGACACTCACTTGAGTTCAACAAACAAAGTAATGACGGTCTTTTTGTGATAGGTGGTTTCTGTTGTTCAGCGAATGATGCCAGGATTGTAAGAGCAGCGATTCTAAGTCTCTGTTACGAGGTACATACTATGATATATACTTCTTGGCATTCGAATAAAGGTGCCCTTTGCTGTCGCTGTTTTAGCCTGCGAACAGGCTCCCGAGTAGAGGCTTAGGAGGAAAAGCATTGGCGAGCGAAGCGAGCCTAGGGTGATCTGTGGGGAAGGAGGGACGCAAACCTCGCTTCTGTCTCTTTGTCTCTTTTCGCAAAATCTCCAACAGGAGAGCCTGTTCGCAGGCTGCCGCTGTTTTGGGTCGTCGCGCAACCCTTTCTTCACCAGTGGAGAGATGCGTTTGCGTGGTAACCAAAATAAGGGCTACAAAAGAGGCTAGACAAATGTTTTTTTTTTCGGTTTGTATTTATCTTAGTTAAAAGACGATGCTGTGGCTCTTGTAGATGCATTGGCTCCTCCGGATTTTATCCTTAACTCGCCCATTGGACACAGTAATGGAAAGGTAGGTAAAAACTAAGAGAATATTTTTGTCGCGCATAAAGTTTAACACTCGCAGGTGTTAGAGCTTTCGTTTGGCGGGAAATTAGGAATGCTCTGAAATTAAGTGCAAGCTGTCATAGGCGGAGGTGCCAATCGTGTGGTGTTTGCGTCACGTACTATCGCACAGTAACAAGGAATACAACTGGACGACTTTTGTGACATACTCCATTTAGGGCCTCTTCATATGAGCCCGGTAACCGGGCTGGCCCGGTTACCGGGACGAATTTTGTCGTCTGTTCATATGGGAAATTTCAGCCCGGTTACCGGGATGAAAAAGAGTCGAAAAGGGCGCGAAACGTGGACTGAGGCCCTGGGAACGAGTTTGAGGATGGCGCCACGTTGAACAGTTATATCGTTCGCTCCCATCGTAGCGTTATCAACGCTCGTAGCTCTAGTGCTACAACTTCACGGGGTCCTTTTGCTATGGAAAATACATCAAACCAGGCAGATTGATGCAATCCGGATCGGCTTGTTGCGGAAGAAAAGTTATTTCTTCCGAAATGTAAAGCAGCTGAAGCAGAGAGATTTGTACAGAAAAAAACGAAGTTGTTGGCATAAACCCGGTCGAACTGACTTGTGGTGGAAAAACATCTGGACGGGAGTAGCACCTGAAGAATGTTGGAAAGAGAACTTTCGGATGTCAAGGGCTGCTTTTGTGAACCTGGTATCGGAGCTAAGGCCATCATATATTTTGACTCTTTTACACGATGCTTTGCTTTGGCCTGCTCTTCCTTTGAACGGGTTTTGAAATCATCCGGTAACTTGAAAGCAGCCACAGGACCAAATATAGATTCATCGTCCTCATGAAGCTTCGCCATGTCCACTCGCAGTTCTTGGTACTGAATTTGTTTATCGGCGTCGAAATCAAGGTTTCTATAGGCCATTTTTGATTTGTATTCAAGTAAACAGTCGATCAACTGCCTTACCGTGTCTGTTTCCCAACGGAATCTCTTCGAAGTCAAGGTGGAAGACACTTCGCCATCCGCCATGTTTGCACGCGTTGTAGGTCGCGTGAGCTGCGTTCCGTTTAGTCAGCGTCCTTACAAGGCATGCGTAGTTGAAAAATTTTCATCCCGGTAACCGGGCTGGAGTGTTCATATGGGAAAATATTTCATCCCGGTTACCGAGATCTCGGTTTCTACAACCGAGATCTCGGTAACCGAGCTGGCCCGCCTTCTCATATGAACACATCGAAATTTTTACAAAGGAAATAGGAGTGAGGCGAGATCTCGGTAACCGGGCTAGCCCGGTCAACCGGGCTCATATGAAGAGGCCCTTAGTGAACCAAACGCGAAGACTTATCTGTTGCTGCCTATTGTTGCTATTTGCTTTAGTTTATAACAACATTTTCGGTATTTTTACGACAGATCTTTATATTACTTTTTCCCAATGTTTGGTCAAAGTTAGTCTGGGAGACGGAAAATTAAACTGAAGTATTTATTTATTTAGCATCACCTGTACAAACTAAAATACAAAATAAATAAAATAGAATACTTATATAGATGGGGAGACCACTTAACAGCCTATCCAATTACAGTGGATCCCACGTTAATAAGTGAAAATAACTAAAACTACTCGTACGTAAGAAGACGGATAAGAAGAAAAAAAAAACAGAAGATTAATACTAGAAGCAGCACAACGACGGACATAGAAGAGTCATCACCCCTCCCTGGGTGAACTGCGGCTTTGTAATATAACTACCCATCAGTTACGTCATTCCTTAGTGGTGCACCCCTCCTGAAAAAATCCTGGATCCGCCCCTGTAATGTAAGACATTGGTAAGCTGAGTCACACAAGATCTTCTAGCTAAAAAGCCGTGCTGTTCACAACTAATGAGGTGGGATATATGGTCCCTTGGGCTCACCGAAACACAGCACTCAAGAACTTTGGAAAATGACAGGGAGAAGAGAAATAGGGCGGTAATTCTCTACAGTGTCTCTCTATTAAGAAGTCTTGGAAAACTTAAACCAAGAAAAAGGGGCAAAACTTGTCAGAACTTGATTAAACAACATCGAGGTGCTTCGACCTAATAGGTTACGCCCTTCTTCATTCTTTAATGATGGTCTAAAATTACTATCTGTCTCCCCAGGCTCACGAAAACTTACACGCAGCGATCATGCAGAACCCAGAAAACCTGAAACGAATTTCCTGGTGGAAGGACTGTCGTCAGCTTCCGGTCATCCGTGACCGAAGCAAATTGTGAAAAGAAGAATGCACGGGAAAAAAATGGGAGATATAATTTGTCCATCATTACGATTCATTTTTACTTATATTATCGCAATAGTATGTATCATATTCAACTTATACCAAAATAACTCAAGATGTATAAATGATATTTAGGTGTCGACCAAGTCGAAGAAAAATATAGCTTTTTATGTTGGTAGTTTTTTACGTCTTTTAGCCAGGTTTTCTTAAAATCCGTTTTCCCACATAACTGGGGCCAAACCGGATTCGTTATGCGTCGCGCAATGAAGCCTAGGAACAAGATATATGAAAACTAAAGTTGATAAAGTATAAAGGACAATGAAACGGACACTGTTGTTCAGCACCTAAAAGTCAAGTCTACGTCGAGCATAGTGGTACATACCGCCGAAGCTTATCCCGGTTTCCGTAGCATAAAGCGAATAAGAGTATTTCTATTCCCCCCAGTATTCAATTCGCCCTTACCCATTTATACACCTGGTTGAAGAGAGGTGCTATGAGAGTAAAGTGTCTTTCCAAGAACACAATGCATTGCCCCGGCCAGGGCTCCAACCCGGACCTTTGGATCCGGAGTCCAGCGCACTAACCATGGGGCCATCGCGCCTCCCATTTTGTTCAGGCCCTGGGGCTACATTATTTGAGTTAAACTATTGATGGTATCAGTCTTTTCATTTCCTTGCAATTTTAGTCAGAAGATGAGATTTTAAAAACGTTCAAAGTTTTCGTAAACATTCTATCAGTGCCATATTAGTACGTGTTCAATAAATTTAATAAATTTATTTTCCATTATAATATAGACACGACTCTGCGCGCGCTCTGATTGGTCAAAAACCCCTGTTTTATCAGAGTATGAAACATAGAAAAAGCGTGTTTTATTGTTTTTCGTCAGCTTTACTCTAGTGAAAATTTGCAAGGGATGGCGGCGAAGATCTTCTATGAAGAAATTCCGGACAAAATTCTGAATCAAGCTGCAGAGATTGTCGAAGAAGCTTCTAAGTTCTAGAGGAAAGTAGAAGAAGCGAAATTAAATTGCTTCAGTTTATCGATCGTGCGTGCTTTGTTGTTTTTACTCGCGGCGTATAAAATCTATATCATAAAGCAAATGAAGAAGCCTGAGCCATATATTATACTGTCATAATTGCCCGTCTTGTTTTATGACAGTATAATGCATGGCTTAGGCTTCTTTATTTGTTAAATAAGTCATGGTAGCTTGTTCTATCTGAGTTACTCGCGACATCAAAACACGTTACGGTGGAAGTCCTTTGAATCCAAGTCAGCGAAAGTGCGTTTTAGCAGAAAACCCGAGCTGCCCGAGTGCCATATAGAGCGAGTTAAGTTTCAATTGCTTGATCTGTACTGGGAAATATTTCCCGCGGCCGTTTTTGTACGGACCTCGCTGCCCAACCTCGTTCCCAGGGTCTAAAAGACCCTGGGAACTCGGCGCGTACTGCCATGACAGTATCCCAACCCCTCTGCCAAGTGTGGCAACAACTTGAAAAATACTTGAATATGAACACTTCGTAGAAAGCCATGTACTGTCGTATTACAGTGGAATCAAAGTAAATTGAAAAACAGTCCCTCGCAATATGACGGCACTTAGAAATTAGATAGAGAAAAAAGGTCTGATCTCCACCTGGGAAGTGAATTGATTGTTCACTAAGCGACAGAGTCGTACCACACTGCGCGATATCTTTACCGAAGAAAAGAATGTGCATAAAATGCATTTGCAAGAAACGGAAACTTTGAATTGCAAGCAATGCAGGAAAAAAAGGACATGATCATTTTTTCAAGGGTTTCTGGGAATTTGATAAAAATGTCTTTCCCTGGTCGTACGTTCCCGATTGGACGAGAACGCGCGACCAGGAAGTCGTCTGAAATTCAGGCTAGGAATTATTTGATTCTTTTTATGAACATATATTTTCAGTCATTTCGATGGGTTTCTTGTTACATAATCAATTATTTTAAATTTTCCAGCCGTTTAGGAACCAACTGCTCTCAAGTGCGTTAACCTGTGGCGCACTCGTTCCCAGAGTCCACTCTTCATTGACCTTCCCAGAAGCCTTCAAGTGTTCGCGTGAGACTGCTCTTCCAAGGTTCCAAAGCTTGCAACATCAACATGCTTCGGTAAAAAATCACGAATGTAATGGTTGAAATTTATTTTGATGGATGAAAAAGAGTTAGGTAACACCAAATAGCTGCAGATGTCAGAATTACCTGTGGATTGCGAGTTACATGAACGTGGTGTGCAACATTTTCCTCCAGGGCCATTGGACAGCTATCGAAAACTCGCTTCATTCGACTGGTTTCAAATGAAGATCTTTATAGATGGCGGAGAGGATGTTGTCAGATTTAAGCATTATGTGTGGAAAACTATGGAAAAAGATCCTCTGTTTCATAGAGAAAATGATAGCAAACTGTCATTTGATGAATACAGGCAACTCACAATGAAACGGTGTAGAAGAATTGTTGAGTACAATTTTTTCACTGGCAAACAGGCCATCGCTAGACCTCTCTTGCCTCGAGTATTCGACGAAATATTTGGAAGTTTTGACTGGAGTATGTGTGCAAAATATATGTTGAACACATCGGTGAGTAGTGTACTTGTACTTACTTTGGCCTTTGACCTTTATTTCTTGTTGCGAGACAGCTTTACTGTCATAATAATAATAATAATAATAATAATAATAATAATAATAATAATAATAATAATAATAATTCAACATTGAAATGGCATCAACGGAAACTCGGAAAAAATCCGAGTCCCAGATGGGATTTGAACCCACGACCCTCCGTGATCTAGTCGGATGCTCTAACCACTGAGCTACCTGTCAAACTGGCAGGAGGTAGGCCAGCTGGCTATTTACAAGCGTAACCGAGGAGTTGAACTTTAATTAGCTTAATTTCCCATAGCAAGCTAATCCAGCAATGACTAATCTGGCAATGAACTCGTAGCTACTCACAACAATGCCAGCTAGTGGTCAGAACGGAACTTGAACCTGCGAGGTACGGATTTCAGTTCCAATAATAACCACTTGGCTAGGTTGCCTCCACAGTCTTGCGTAAATTAAGGTATGGGCCTGAGATTATTCACCGAAAAAGTGAGGGGTAGTCCATCTTTTGAAGCTTTAGTTGTAGCAGCATGAAACGTCGCAAGGCCAAGTCATTTTTGCATGTCTAAAATATGCAACATAGGTCACGTGACCTCTCAAGGAAAAAAACTATCTTGCGTAAAATGGGAACACTTTTCAGTACTTCCTTAAAAATGCTATAAGTTTCAAAATTTTAAGGTGATTAGGTTCCTCGTTTCTGTGCTTGAAAATGTTAGGAGATCCTTAATATAGGGCTAACCTCTGGGTTTCCTTTTTCTCAATAACTATGTATTTGTACGTTATTTTGAAATAAAGTATTGTATCGAGTTAACATTTTTGTAAAGAAATGTTTAATAAAACAAGTCACATTCATCGGGGGAATGGGGACTGGTAGAAAAAGCCGTTTATTTTAAAATAAATCAAATACTCAACAATTGCCAAGCACAGTTTCTTTTCTGTTGCTATTAGGACTTGTCTTGTACCAGTTCAGTTGAATCATTCTTGCTATAAACTGTTCCCATTTTCGCTTAAAGATTTCCACAAATTTTCTGGCTATACCAAGTCACATGACCTAATTTGCATACCCTTGACATGTCAAAACTGATAACTTTTGGGGACCTGTTTGTCAACCACAATTTTGTCGTAAAAGAAAAGAAGGCTCAGAAGTTAGACAACCCCCTCGCTATTTGGATGGAAATAGCTGTCGACCCAAGCCTTAATTTCCCCGAGGTGCACAAACAACTTGGGGGGTGGGAGCAGCAGGGAGAGAGGTGTAAAGTTAGTATGGTGGGTCATCCTGGTAGTTTATAGCCTGTGAACAGGCTCTGGGGGTGGGTAGGGGATGGTGGAGCCTGCTGACAAAGGGTTCAAGCCTTGTAATTTTAGCTGTCAACAATCTTTCAGCACACTATTAACTATGCGGTGATGCATTGGAATGTAAATAGATTTGCACAAAAATATATGCTTTACTCCGGGTTTACTCCAGCTCTTTGCAAATGAATCTCAGCTATTGCCAATTTTGTAAAAAGCCGTTAACCTGTAATTCTAAAAGAATAAACTCGCTGGACCGATCTTCAACGTTTCCAAAAATAAGGAACTGTATTTAGTTTCCTTCCTTACACGTCGATGCATGAGCTGGCTGACAGTTGATAGACTTAGTGCATCTCCAGACAAGACCACAAATTGATAAAGATCAGAGGTGCTTCGTTAAGTTTACCGGCTGGAATTACACATTCAGTGAAGCGAAATTAAGACGAGTTTGGCCACTGAAAGCAAAAGGCTCAATATGCGAATTGAGCAAAAGGCTCAATATGTTCTTTAAACAGATCTGTAAACTGCTATTAAACAGCCAAAAGATACCATGTTTACACAACAACGTTTAGCGATATGCAAATTTTGATCGAATCGGGTCGGGAAAATTGAGACATCAGTCAAACCTGTCAACCTCCTGGATCTGACCTATCAGAGCTTGCACTAGAATCTAGTGCAGAGCATGGTGGCATATAAGCTTTGTCTACAGGCTCCCATACCCTAACTGGCCCCCACCCAACCCCGTTTAGCAGGAGCCTGCTCAGAGACTAGGTTGTTTACAATTAATATACCAAACCTTTTACGTATATTCTGGTTGGGATGTAAATGGAACACAACTTTTTGGTTCATTCCACTGGGGAGCTCTAGGATTGATGAAACTTGGAAGAAATTTGTGTTCCATTTATGGCTCCATCAATTCCAAACACACACACCCCAACTCCCAGGCATTCATCAGGTATTTACAAAAAGTGTTAGAAGAATAGGTCACCAAGCAAAATTTCAGAAAAACTACTGTGCAAGTTTTTACTAATATTAATTTGTTATGTTTTTATTTCAGATGTTTGCTACTCAAGTTGAGAGGTCAAGCACACATAAACATATTCAGGAGCTTGGAGATAAAGCTAGAAGGTTTCAGGTATGTAAGGAATCCACTGCTTACCATAAATTATATTTTATACAGCCAACATATAAGGACAAGTTTGCATAATTTTTTTCCAAATTAACCTAAGCAGGTTCTTATATAAGTGATGTTTGCTGTAATTTTAGGCTATTTAGGTTTTTAAGTCATACATGTACAAATTATATTAATTATTATATACCGGTAATAAAGTTTCAATGTGTAGAGCGCAGTCAGGGGCTATTTGTCACGTCGAAAGTGTGGTTGCAAAGCTTGCACTGGGCGACTGATGTTCAAACAATTGCTCAGTTTGCTTCTTGTTGGGGAGGGAAACTGAAACAAATTTGGATGATAAGGCTGCTGAAAACAAAAATGTCATGATAGTAGATAGGCAAGTTTTCCAAGAAGAGTTAGCAAAGGTAAAGGTAAGTCTGCAGTCGGGCCTAGTGGCCAATCAGGCCGGAGCTTATCCTGGTTTCTGTAGCATGAAGCGACAGAGAGTATTTCTACTCCCCCATGGATGGGATGCTAGTCCATTGCAGGGTTACCCCCCAGCAGTAAATTCGCCAGTACCCATTTATACACCTGGGTGAAGAGAGGTACTGTGAGAGTGCCCAAGAACACAATGCAGTGCCCCGGCTAGAGGCCCCGAACCTGGACGGCCCGATCCGGAGTGCAGCGCACTAACCATTAGGCCACTGCGCCTCCCACATGAAACAACAACCTGTTTTAATTATAGAAACAAGAGTTACTAAATAAACATCTTCATATTCTTCACCCCCACCCCAAAAATCTTACGTTATAACTGATGCTGGTTTACAGATCTTTGGATGTTTTGCTCTGACTGAATTAACACATGGAAGCAACACAAAAGGAGTTCAAACCACAGCAACTTATGATCCATTAACACAAGTAAATACAATCAATATCCAACAGTATGTAGTGCTTACAGGTATAGCAATCTCATATCAAATGATTTATTAATCTGGCCTGGGTAAACCCCATTTCTTGTGTTAAATTATTTTTCAGTTTTGTCATTGAGTAGCCGCATATTCCTGCACACTTTCCGGTTGGACTTTTCAGGGCCAATGTAAACAAGAATTGAAGTAAATATTGTAAATGAACAAAGTTAAAAATCCCAACTGGCAGGAGGCAGACCAGTTAGCTTATTACAAGTTGAACATAGGGCTGCCGAGAAATCAGCTAGTGGTCAGAATGGGACTTGAACCCCGCGACTTAGGATATCAAGTCCAATGCTGTAGCTACTCGGCCAAGGTGGAACCCTGTTAATCTTGTCACATGCAACTGTACAAGCTACAAAATGCTGACAATATTAACTTGAATCAGTCCAGGAAAAGAAGCGTCGAATTGCTTAAACAATCTCATATTTTGGATGGGAATTTTATATCTTCAGATCTGTCTGGATGTGGCCAGGCTGTCTCGAAAATCTTGGTACTCCCAGAATAAGAAGCTCGTGGATTTGATAGAAAAAGTAGTCAACACATATCATTCATTAATTGAAATAACTGCTAATTTACTTCTTACCTTTGCCTCTTAAGGAATTTGTGATTCATTCACCCAACTTTGAAGCTACAAAGTGTTGGGTTGGCAATCTGGGGCAAACCGCGACCCATGCTATAGTGTACGCACAGCTGTACACACATGACGGCACATGCCATGGTCTTCACTCCTTTGTTGTTCAGGTACGCAGCACTACAGATCTCTCACCCATGCCTGGGGTGACTGTGGGAGATCTTGGCGAAAAACTTGGTCAAAATGGTCTGGATAATGGGTAAGCAGTGATACCAAGCACTTTTTACATGTATGTACAGCTGTGGGTCTGTGAAATGCAAATGCAACCCCAGCCACAGGCATCTCATCCACCTTGGTACTACTATTGCAATTACTTTTTTTTGACCCTGTGAAATATCAGTAATTTACCAGACTCAATTCTTTTGTATGGACCAACAAGTTCACTCAAACACCACCAAGCACTAAGCTAGTGGCAAAATATTTTATCTACAAAATAATTTACCGGTAACTTAGGAAAAGCTTCTTTACTTATCTCACTATTTAAACTCCAGCTTTGAGAAAATTATAATGACTGAACTTTAGAAAACAAAACAAAAAACAAAACTAGAAAGCTTTTTGATGAAAAATGGCACTGCGTTATTGTCAAAAACTTCATTTCAGCAATTTTGCCAACACTGTTGCCTCCCATAGTATTGGAATAAATTAAATATTATGTAGTCATTGAAATCACTGTTGTCATTGTTGTTGTCCTCCTTCTTCTCCTACTAATTCTAATCATTGTTGTCAATGTCATCATCCTCCTCATCCTCTTCCTCTGATCCTCATTCTAATCATCATCATCACCTCCCTGACGATACAGCCGTTGATCCTCCTCCAAGTTGTTCTGTCTCTGACTGCTGTCTACCTTCTCTCTAGTTTAATCCCAACTCTTCCCTGTTATATTGTTTCTTCAATAAAATGGCTGGATTGCAGTTTATTTCTGCTGGAATTAACAGGATGTCACTATAGTTGATAGCGTTAAGCTTAACACCCTTCCACCCTGGAGCCTTCTTAGGTCCATCCAGAAAAATGTAATGTTCAGACCTTTGGTTATAGCTGTGTAAAGACACTTTAATTTGTATTCAGTAACAATATTATTCTTCCTTCAGGTTTGTATCTTTCAACCAAGTCCGCATTCCAAGAGAGCACTTGCTGAACAGGACAGCTGATGTGACCCCCACAGGCAAATATATTACACCGTATAAAGACCCAAACAAGAGATTTGGTGCTGCCTTAGGTGCTCTGTCTGGTGGACGAGTGGGGATAACAAGTATGGCTGTAATCAACTTGCGGATGTGTATGCCCATTGCCATAAGGTAGGATTGTTTTTAAACTACAACCATAAGCCTGTTATTTAGTTTGAAAACTCCATTACCAATTTTTGCCTCGAAAAAGAGTATATCGTGGCCCAGCCATTTGATGCATGTTTTCGTCTGTGTCTTACGATGATTCGAGTGAGTGAAATCGCCGGGCTTCTTGCTATTATTCACTTGTTTTCTAGCTCACTGAAATTTTTTTGGAATATCCACTTTAGTCTACTGTTATCACTCTGTTCAATTCTCAATTGGAACACAACAAAGTAGGTAGAAGGTGGACGAAAATGGAAAACACAAACAAAAGCATAACCATGTCAAGCATTAAATTATGCAAATTCGAGTTCACAGTTGTCATTTGTCTTTTTTCCCACTGAAGGCTATTAATGTCAAATTAAAGACTTAAATAGCAGTTCCCCGCAATTGGAAGTATTTCTCATCTCAGCGAACACAAAGGAGTAAAACTGAAACCAAATAATTTTCAGAGATGCAACATGTTAATATAATGGCAAGCTTGTTTATTTCAGCTTTGTGCCGTCCATCAAGTTGGTTAACAAAGAGCACAAAAGGACAGAAAATTATCTAGAGGTGACGAAATTCATAACAAAGCCAAACGTGTTTGCTAAAAAACACGTTTACAACTGCGTTGGCAAAAGAGCACAAGCGTGTTTACGTCTAATGGTCAACACATTTGAAACGCGTTCACTCTGCATTTGAAACGCGTTTGATAGTTCACAAGTTTCTGAGCGGTGCTGTAGATATTAATATTTTTGTGGAGCTTTTAGTTCTTTCATCAACCCTTTTCTGCTCCTCTTTGCCCTGTACAGCTGTTCTCCACTGTTAAGTGAGTTTGACAAGTGCCTGAACAAATTGCAGTGACCAGGCACTGATCTTTCCAGTCAGCACAATGCAGTTGCTAATGATTTAAAATTAATTCTATCTTACTGTAGGTACTCTGCTGTGAGGAAGCAGTTTGGTCCACCAGGAAAGGATGAGATTCCAGTGCTTGAATATCAAATGCAGGTTTGTATTTTCAGATCAGTCAGGAGATTGGAAACTATATTTCAAGCATTTTTTTTAACTCTGGTACACTGGCAGGGTTGTCAATAAGCGCCGGCGACCGGCGATATAGCCGGCTACTCAAATGTTTTTGCCGGCTTTTAAAAAACGTTTAAAAAAGGGTCCCCAATGCCGTCTACTTTTAAAATATCTCCGCATACTTAAAATGTTATTGACAACCCTGCACTGGTTGTAGGAAATGGCTTTTGCACATCAACAAAATATACAGATCCCAAGCCCCAACTTAAGCAGATATATCCAGGATTGAATGCTAATGAGATTCAAATTCCTTATGATAAGCATCACAAAGTGTCCTCATTGGTAAAAAGTGACCAAAACACACACAAGTCTGTCAAATATGAACAAATATGAAAATGTCAAATAACCCTACCAAATATGAAGTACTTATTAAACAATACTTGCGTTCAATCCTAGACATAAGTGAACTTAAGGTGTGGGTTGGGTTACCTGTGACCATGTTATTAAAGGTCTGTGGCCATCCAGCATCATTATTTATCTGTTATATTCACATTGGAGATTTGGCTGTACCCAGCTTTTTCAGGCTGATGTATCTCTGCTGCAGCTATCTCCAGTCAATGTACATATGCACATTTGTACCAGGGTTTGAAATCTGGAATTTGGTAATCTTCAGTCTGTTGTTTATTAGCATGCCGACATGCCATGCATTTCTTTGTAGAAATCGCAATTTTTGAATTGTTATGTTTCATTGAGGTTGAACAAAATAATTTCCATGTAACTTTGCGTTTTTACTATTTGAAATGGTGAATCTATTCATGTACCCCATTTTCACTTAATCCAATATTTCAAAATGTCATCCTAACTGCAAATTATGTTGTTATTTTTGCAGTCAACATTTTTCATCCCATAGCTTGATAGACATGAAGGTCGAACTGACAAACATTGTTGGAAGCCATTGTTAAACACAGACCTTCTGTGCAATACCCTGAGGTTTATTTTGAACAGTCTGACACTCAGATTTAAATACTGCTTGCCATGAGGCAAGGCGGCCTCGTGGTTAGTGCGCTCACCTCCAGATCGAGTGGTCTGGGTTCGAGCCGTAGCCAGGGTCATTGTGTCGTGTTCAGATAGGAGACCCTCCCAAGGTGTTATTACAGTCTTTCCCGTAAAACCATGAACACCAGAAATGTTTATGGAATGTTATTGTGTTACAAAGAAAAAGCCAACCAGGTGTCAGAAAACTAAACCACCAACAGCAACGCTCATTAGTTTGTGGTTTTGAGGTTTGTTTGCATGTCCTGAACTTTGCTGCGATTGGTCACTACACAATAAACATTCCAGAAATTTTTTTTGGTGTTCACGGTTTTACGGGAAAGACTGTAATAGGTTACAACATCCTCCAAACTTTTCTGAAAGCAGCTTTGTGTTTGCAGTGCTTTCAATAGCCGCCAATGGCTGGCAAAAAAACATTGGCTACTTTGCTCTACTTCACTTAGAAAAGTCAGATTAAAAAGTCAGATTAAAGAAAGATTCTTAAAAACAGTCAGTAGCTCTGTTCAAAACAGCTGCCTACTTCAAATTTTATTGAAACCCTTGGGTTTGCTTCATTTCAGCAATGGAGACTTATTCCCAAGCTTGCGGTAACATATGCTCTGACACATTTTGCAAGGACTTTCCAAATGAACTTTGTGGAACTACAACTTGGTTTGATGATGGGAGAAAAAGGCGAAGAACAGGCGAGTTTCACTTAGCTAAGTACACATTGGGCAAAATTGATTTTCATAAATAGTCCAGTTTCGAGTTAGCCAAGACCGCTGAACAAAAAGACTAAATACTTAGTTGTACAGGGTTAGCCTCAATCCAATGAAAAATATTCACAAATACCAACAGAAAAGCACTGAAGCGCAAGTTGAAACAATGCAAAAAGTTGTTAATGTTTGCTGTTCTCACTGGTATTTGCGAATATTTTACTTCAGGTCGAGACAAACCCTGTATAGACACATCTTTAGTCGTTTTATTCAGCGGTCTTGGTTAACTCGAAACTGGACTATTTCAGCTTGAAAAAATTGAAATTATTATATTAATTATAATTATCAACACCACATGTAGAACCACCTTTCACAGCATAAGGAACAGAAATACGGTGCTATACATTTTAGAATCTTTCCTCGAAAGATAGAACTGGCCACTGTCAACACATGACTTCAAGGCTGTGCTCTAAGAAAAATTACAAGGAGCCTGAGGTTCCAAACCATGAGATCCAGGCTGCTTTGAACTAAAGTTTATATGAAAGTTTATCTGGTCGCCCAAAGGCAAAAGTTAGTCGCCTTAGGCACCTGGGCGCCCTTAGAGCACAGGTGGACTTATTTTAACCCTATGAGATAAATTAACAAATGAGCTGTTTTTCTTTGTAGGAGACTACCTCTTCTAGCACTTAATAATGTTTTGTCATGATACAAAAAACGTTGACCATACCATTGATAATAATAATACATTAATACATTGTTCATTATTACGGCAGACGTGAAAGGTGTTGGATATCTTCAAATCATTACTATCATTTACGTTCGTTTGATGTTTAGTTTTCTTTTGCATTTCAGGCAGCTTTGGGCCGCGAGATTCATGCATTGTCATCTGCCAGCAAACCACTGGCTGGCTGGATTGCGCAGACTGCTATCCAGGAATGCCGAGAGGCTTGTGGTGGTCATGGTTACCTTGCAAGTAATCAACGCTCTCTTATGTACCGGTATTCAAAATTTTCAAGTGCCATATTTTTTCTTTATTACGTTTTTTATTGAACAAAAGTACATTACGATGTTACAATTTTAGTACTACAGTCTTACAGAGAAGTATTGTACACTTAGATAAATATTTCTGAAATTAAAATACTTCTGTTGTATATTACATATATTAGAGCTAATATCTTACGCTGATATAAATTTAGAATATAGCCCTGTATGCTCGCCATGGAATCTTAGCGGGCTTTATTTTTAATAGAACATGGGCAAAAACTATAGAAGCCCTGTACCCTGGATGTAGTTTATGTTGCGTTGCGAATCGCTATATTCTAAACCAACTAGAAGGTGGGTTTTTTCCAATGTCCTATAAGAAAATAATGGCCTTTTGACGTCTAGAAAAGCAGCTGAATGCCCTCGCCTAACGGCTCGGGAATCCACTAGCAGCTATCCTAGACCTCAAGCGGGCATAATTTTCTTATAGAACATGGATACCCATCTTCTAGTAGGGAAATAAAGCTAAGGTAAGCAAGGGCATATATTAAAATACTTATTGACCTGTTATCTTTGTATGGACCTCACTGTGTCGGTCCTTACTACTGCGACCTCAAGCCAATATTCTCCATTGCGAGGCTTGCACAACTGCATTTCGTAACATATTGTTTGCTGTTTCTTTTCTTTCAGTCAACAGGTTAGGTGAGTTGAGGGATGATAACGATCCAAACTGTACTTATGAAGGCGATAATAACATGCTTTTATGGCAGACCAGTAGTTATCTTCTGTCTCTTCTGGAAGCCAAGCAAAAAGGTAAACTTCAACATATAATTTAAAGAGGGAATAATAATAATAATAATAATAATAATAATAATAATAATAATAATAATAATAATAATAATAATAATAATAATAATAATAATAATAATAACAACATCTAGGGATTCACACGTTTTAAATTGCTTTGTCTGTTTACATTTTCTTTTCTTTTTTTCTTAATAATAATAATAATAATAATAATAATAATAATAATAATAATAATAATAATAATAATACCAACAAAAATGAACTTTGAGTGTCCACTTTATGTAGCACTGACGTACTAATTTGGGACAGCGAAGTAATGAAAAACCAAAGTAAATCCAGAATTACTTTCGTGAAAACCGGTCTATGTGTCAGACATGTTAACATTCCCTTTTTTCTTTTGGCAGTTTTGGTGGAAATATTTTAAATGTCTTCCGTTTTTCGTATAGGTGACCATATTTCCTCTCCACTTCACTCGGCCGACTTAATTAACAGCATCGACCAAATCATTGCGCAAAAATTCAATGCAAGGACGGAACAGGAGTGTAGAGACCCCAACTGTGAGTATACTGATCATTAACCCACCACCCCTCCCCCTGTGAGGTCATAAGTGGACGGAGTAATCTGTATTACTTTTACCGATCAGTAACGACCGACTTAACGCTACCGAGTCGTACAAGCAATAACACAAGCCAAACTTAAATCACTCCAGCGACTGACAAACAACTCTTCGCTTGACTCTGATGATGACTTCCGCTCATGATCAGGCTGTTGAAACCCGGCGGGGGGCCGGGGGGGGGGGGGAGAGGGTGGACACGCATATCAAAGGGGCGGGGATGCTCGTCGGAAATTTTGAATTAAACCCCCAAAGGAGACCGATCTGGGCGTGGCCCAAGCTTTTTTGACCCCTAAAAATGGAAACTTTGATTCTATGAATCTAATAAATAAAACAAATTAAAAATATACATATTAAATATATGTTTTATATTTCGTTGCGTGCAACCCTAAACGAGACCTTCACGGCTAAACATAATGGAGTTTTGCCCAGAACACCCTAAGTGAGACCAAAATCCCAAATTTACACCCCTAGGCGAGACGACGAGCATCCCCGCCCCATTCATATGAGAGTCCCACCCCAACCAGGGTTGAAACGTCATTTACTGTCAGGGCTACTATCACCCTGACGATCAGGGTTCAGGCACAGGGTTCAGACAACATGATCAACTGTTGCTTCTCAGTTCAAACCATTAACTGAATCTGTATGATTTAGTTTTAGTTAGAGCTTACCAGTGGCTCGTTTGTTACCTGTTAAAAGAGAGTGCTGAAAAGCTTCGACAAGATCTAACATATGGAAAGGTACATTATTACATAGTTCACTATCATCGGCGCTTTTGTATCAGTTGCATTTTCCATTAACCGAGCCTATCCATAATCGAAAGTTAGCAACGATTTTTTAATCCACGTTTGAGCTTCTCGTATAAAAATTCTGTTTTACTTTTACATAAGTAATAGTTGACTTTGGATAATTTGGGACGTGACGAGAATTATTAAAAAAGATTGACATAATACGAAGCAAAGATCCTAGCAAAGATCTTTTCAAGAATCCACTACAAGATCTAAAATATGTGGAACATTCTCGAAGATCTTTGAGGAAAGATCAGGGTCATTATTAGAAGGAAAGATTTTCTTCAGGAACAGAATTCAGACCAAAATATAAATCCAATTTCCTTTAAGGATGCCGATCTTTCTTTCTTTCTCCATCAAAGGATGCTTTTACAGCCAGGAATGACAGCCAAGTCTTCTATTGCAGATCACTCGCACTGGCCTACATTGAGGTAACCTCATTAATGTAACCCCCATGACACAAACTCTTTCGCTGTTTAACTGCATAGCAAGACAGTGAAAACTATTTGGAACCTAGCTTTTGCCTCAACGTGCCGCTGCTTAGTTCAAGGGGAACTGTCACGGGGATTTTGCTGTTATCTGGGGTTTTTGCTTTATTTCTGCCCAAATCATCGTCTTTTACCTGTTATCCGGTTCACAAAATGCTCCTGCAGAATTACCAAGGAGAAATCGAATGGAATTTTAGCAGAGGGAGTGAACTATCCTCGTCATCCGTAGGAGCAATGCCCCTTGAACTGCAGATTTCGTCCAGACGGGTGCATCTAATTTAGACCGCGTGATAGCAAAACACGTTCTAATCGGCTGTTCGGCAGTATGCTTCCTTGATCACTCGTGCGCCACGTCGCCTGACGTTTTTTCAAACTTTTTAAAATTTGAGAATCAAACATGTAACATTTGATGGCCAGAACAGATTTTTTTTATCACGTTCACGCTAAGATGCAACCTACTCTAGCATAGAGCAGCTAAGGGGAATTTCTAATCTCGTATATTTTTGTTGTTGACCATTTAATTTACCAGTGCACAGTTTTAGAGAGATTTAAAGACGCAATTTTCAACGAGGATGAAACTCCACAAGCTCTGAAGCCAGTTCTTGTCAAACTCTGCTCTTTGTACGGCTTGTCTTCCCTGGAGACACATCTCACCACCCTATACCAAGGTGAGGCTATGACTGAGAAAGACTGCTGTCCTTGTTTTAAAAGAAATTTCAAGTTGTGTTCTATCTTATCCGCTTTTATTGGTGAGGGAAAACTAATATGATCACAGCCAATAACTCTTGTAAAAACTGAAGAACTGACCGATCAGAACTTGTTGCTAAACTCGTTCTCGGCGAAAGACCGTTTCGTGATAATGTGCACTTTAGCGTCAAGTGCCAGTTTTGACAAAGCTTCGTTGAAGCATCCCCGAGGAGTTTCCGATTTATTTTATCCAATCAAAATCTAGTACGAGAGCTCGCGAATACACCGAAAGCAATCGCGCGAGCAAACACGTCATGTTGCTTAGCAACTACAGGGACGAACATTGTGGGCTCATTCCCGTCTCGGAGGCGGAATTTCGTCATCAACTAGTACTAGTTCCCTTGTACTGTGTGAAGAATGTCGTAATAAGGTTGTGTTCCTGTTCCAGTCGTCGTTGTTGTCCAGTTTTTGTTTATATATATATCAGTAAAACTATATGGAACCATCTTTCCAGCATGGATCAGTTTTGTTTTCAAATGTACATTGCATGTTCCGAAGTTTAAACAAACTAATAAGCATTTTTTACCGGTTTTCGATAGGTGGCTTCTGTTGTTCAGCGAATGACGCCAGGATTGTAAGAGCAGCGATTCTAAGTCTCTGTTATGAGGTAGGTACTCTGTTCTATCCAAGCTTTCCTGAATTTCTTGTCAAAAAGTGATTCGAAATTTTCTTTAGTTTTTTAATTTTTGAGTAATTCCTGGAAGGATTCCCACGCTGCATTTTACAAGATATTTCAGCCAAACTTCAAGAAAAACGGAAAAGTTCTAAGGCCTTCATTTCCTAATGGGATCTTTCCATTTGTCAGCTACTAATTTGTTTCAGTGCCCTTAACATTTGCTCGGTTTGTGTTTATCTTAGTTAAAAGACGAAGCTGTGGCTCTTGTAGATGCATTGGCTCCTCCGGATTTTATCCTTAACTCGCCCATTGGACACAGTAATGGAAAGGTACGTTAACTGTCACTTAACAATGTTCTTATTCTTCGGAAACAGACTATCCTCATACGCAGCTTCACGGCTGCCATTGTTTTGGCGCGAAATTTGAAATGCTTTGAAGCTGAGCGTGTTCTGTGATTGGCCGTTCCGTCTATCACGTGATGTTTTACTTCCTTTGTTTACGACAGCGGAGAATAACGGCCTTAATAAATGTGCTGAAATGCCAGAAATTTATTGTTTCTATTCCTGGACGTGTGACATGGTCAAAAGTCCGCAAAATGTAACATCTGTTTTTCATTGATGGGCTGTCATCTTATATTGCGTACTCTCTCCCCAGGCTCACGAAAACTTACACGCAGCGATCATGCAGAACCCAGAGAACCTGAAACGAATTTCTTGGTGGAAGGACTGTCGTCAACTTCCGGTCATCCGGGATCGTAGCAAGTTGTGAAAAGAAACTTGAAGCTGTTTTAGTCAATTTTATTTTCTAAATATGCGAGGCGTTGTATATATTTGAGATCGTATCTACCCGTCCAACCGTTGAAGTATGTGTCACATTCATCTGATATCAACTCACTTCCGTGATTCAATTTTATGTCATTCTGAAAGAATGGACAGTTTGGTTCGGTGATCATTCTGGCCAATTACAAAGAAGGTAGACAATCCAGTGAACCAATCAAAACTCGAAGCCAAAACATGAAGCCGACGCGAAGCGCGGGAAAATGTCAACGTGCGCGAGCGAGTCATGATTGGCTTTGGTTTTACATTTCATTGGTTGAAAAAGTGGCGCGAGTTTTTTCAACCAATCACTAAGTCTAGTAATCCAAAGCAAACGTGAACTACTTTCGGCTTTCTACACTGAACTTGAGCAAAAATCGCTCCGGGAACACAAGTTTTCTAAAGTTTTAAGAAGTAAAATTGTATAATTATTTTTCCGAGTTTCAGACCCACCACTTCGGGAGGCGCGGTGGCCTGATGGTTAGTGCGCAGGACTTCGCCGTCGTCGAGCGGTTCTGTGTCGAGCTAAGGCCGGGGCACTGGTACCTCTCTCTACTCAAGTGTAGTGTAGCAGCTATCCAAAACTACTTTTGTTAGTTATTGTAAGCAGCTTCTATTGTTTTCAAGACAAAGTCATTGTTTCAATTGTTGAGTCTTTTGTTTAGGGCTAGGGTATCAAACCAATCACATATGTTAGGAAAGCTGCTACATCGCCCGTATAAATGGGTATCAAATGGGTATCGGCAAATTTATTGCGGGGGGTAACGCTGCGATGGAGGGGAGGGGGTGGAGTAGAAATACTCCATGTCGCTTCTTCCTAAGGAAACTGAGATAAGCTCCGGCCTGATGGGCCACTTTGGCTCGTATGCAGACTTCACCTTCTCTTTACCAACCAAACTAACAAGCCACCAACGGGCCAATAGATTCTTTTATTCGCTTAAATCCAATAACTTGGACATCTTAATTTCCCCGCATAGCAGTATGCAAGAGTTGCATTTAATTATTAAATATTTTTGATCAAGAAAAGCCTATCATTTGATTAAACCATTTAGAAACAGAGAGAAATAGAATAAGCCGTAAATTAATGTTCCCTTTAGCAAAATGCCCATGTTCGCACGCTCAAGTCCCACATACAATGCAAACAGTACGCAAGAGATCAACTAGTTTCTCCATACAGTACCAGCACACTGTCCAGCAGGCAAGTGCGGAGTATAGAGGAATTAATCAAATGGCGGTATTCAATTACGATGATGCAGCACCAATTTTTCAGAACGGCAAATTAGTGTTTTCGAGCTGGTACTAAACGAGTGAAACAAGAACGTTTGTTCCTTTGCATCAGACATGATGCGTTTAAATTGAGCGTCACCCGCCCAAAACGTACAGTGAGCCAGCGGAGAGGGATATGGTGAGCAAAATTGGGACGGTTTAGGGCGCCAAAAGAGGTTCAACCTTCACACCGCCTCTCAGAAGTTGCCTCTTCATTTAAGGCTCCATTCTGGAGCCCAGCACTTCTGAGTCCATCCCTGGACATATATTCAGCAGCAGCAGCAGCACAATTTTAAATTCATCTTTCAACACAAAGTGGTTTACAGCAATCTTCAATTTGAAATGGGTGCAGCTCTGCTTAGCTCGGGTATATTTTTGCATAGTGGTTTTTAGCGGCGTACGTTCTTTTCACTTGCAAAACTAACCTCTACATGTGGGAAACCATTTGCCTTGTCAGTCGGAATTTGCCCGAGCCGTGGATTTCGTTGGAGTTGCTAAGTAACCAACGTATGCTTTTTTGGCGCCATGCTGCACGCGACATCTTAACTCTACTTTCCAGCGTTCACGCGACATTTCTATTAGGGAATATAGTAATAAAAAATGTAACATTTCTTGAGTTTTGTTTGAAATTTGTCAAAAAGCGGCATTAGTTCTCGACCACTTCGTTGTTGTTGTTTAGTCTGTTACATGTAAAGTTAAAACGAGTATTATTTGCTAAGAATGTACAACTATTATTTCTTGATATTCAGGCGTACACAAGCACGAGTTTGAGTTTGTATATAAAACAGGGCCCTTCTGAAAATTTCTTTGCCTGCTAAAGATCGACATCAATAGACCATTTCCGTGTTCCCATCACCTCGATTCAAAACGAGTCTAAGTGTAAAACCATTCATATGAAAAGGAATTGTTTTGCATGAAAGTGAACTTGCAGGGAAAACGCATTTTCATATGGTTTCGCACTTTTGACTCGTTTTGACACAGACAAAATAGAACTCGGAAATGGCCTATTTGCTATATACCTAGCATTGTGACAAATCACTACCATTATAAACTTTTCGTATCCTAAAATTTTTACATAAAATTACACTTTTTTCGACCTTTAGTAAGAATTTTTACCATACGACGTTTTTCCATAGTGGAATAAAAATTTGCGATATACCAATTACGGCGATACTTCTATTAGAAATCAGCGGAATATTTGCAGTCAATTGTAGCTTTGACGAACAAGCAGTTGTCCTTGACGTAGTTCGTGGATTCCAAGCCTCGGTGCGACACGAATTGTGGGTAGCCAAATCCCAGCGTGGAGCCATTTTTACTGGGCCTCTGAAAGCTCTTCCAGTTTGGGTCCGGGCTAAACGATTGGCTAATATTTCGTTTACCTCTTGTGGAGTTTCTGCTTTGATCCAAAAGCGACAGAGTTATCTCGCCTTCAAAAGGCCATTTTAGAAGCGTGTCGTATTCGCCTGGGAGAAGCCGCACGTACATTGAGAGATGCGAGCCTTCACCACTGCCGTTTCCGTAGGGAAAAATGACGATTTTAAACTTGTAGCCATAAGGACTCGTGTAAAATGGCGGGCTGTGAAGCTCTACTCCGTCTTTATGTTTCGCGTCTTCGAATTTTTTCCAAAAATCGTCGATTTTCCAATAGAGCTTACTATCGGTAAAAGGTTTACAGTGTTTGATAATTTCTCGAAGTTCGCTGATCTCTTGTTGTTGATCAATAGCGAGTTGTGACACGAGCTCAAGGTGTTTCTTCATGCCTTCTTCAAGGTGCTGCGTGAGGTTTCTTTGCGGACACTGCAAGAATACAAAAAATCCCAAGTAGTATTAAAGTTTTCTTGAGTTTTGAGTTGTTCTAATTGCACTCTTATCAACATTTTTTGTTTGTTTTATTTCAGCTAATCTGGTTAAAACTGAAACCGTATTCTTAGACGTGGTTAACTTTATAAGCAACCTTTCCCGTGAGCTTTGCTTGCAAACGCTAAATAAGTTATGTTGCTAAGTTTATTGGAAAATAAGTTAAATTTCTAAATTACTCTCTACTTTGAAAAATAATTTATGCTGGTAAATTATTTTGAAAATAATTATACCTTGAACATAATTTATACTGCAACTGTACTTGGGAAATGGGTTACGACTTACTTGGTGTTGACAGCCGACATGTTTAAAGGGGCAGTGAATGAGATTTGATCGACAATCATGGGCAAGATGACGATCCACCTGAAACGTAAGTACATACAGATCGATAAACTACTTTATGAACAACATCCGCACGCCTCCCCCACCCCCCGCGATTGAAATCCATGGTGTGTGGATTTTGAAAAATTTAGTTTTCAATCCTGTGTGATTCAGTATCACCTCTTTGGTGTTCCTTAATAAACTGTTATTTTGAGGAAGAATTAAATACTTTTGTACAATAAAATGTCTAAAAATGGGTTTTAGACGTCCTAAGGGGGTCATAGGGTGTCTACTACAGCTCGCCATCTAGCATAACTTCTTTTATTTCTTATCATGGAACCTAGTTTTAAGTCCATTTTCAAGACTATTATTTCATTTTAAGGGTAATTTGGTTCACCGCAACTAGAAATATGGTGACGTAGTTCCTTTAATTTTTGTTGGTACCTTTGAAAAAACGTCCGAAGGGTCCAAATTTTGTCGGCTTCTTTGAAGAAAACTTCCGAACAAAAAAATCAACGTTCCCAGCATCCCAACCATGGTCGTCGCCTAATTGTATGGGCACCTTCTGGTGTATGGAGCCTAAATAACTACGCTCACTCACCTCTTCTCGTGGTATCTGTGACACACCACAGCTGTTTGGACAGCTCAGTGGAAAGCGAGGACACACTTGAAGATGGCTCTGAAAAGAAATAAGAAATAGACTCTATTAACGACACAGGTATCAGGAAAGATGGCAAAGGCACGGATCGATTAGCATCCTTGTTACACTATTTTATCAGAACGCGTTAAGTGAGATGTCCGAGGTGAAAAACATGAGGGGAAATGGAGGTGTGACACAGTTCTTACGGTTCAAAAACGGGGTGCGCTTTCTATGACCAAATCAAAGGCTCTTGTGGGCCAGCTCATGGACGAATTTGGTGAATCCAGGTTTATGCATAAAATAATTGTCGAGTTTTCCTCTGTGTGAGTCTTGGGGCAAAACCTTTGATATGGAATTGAGTTTTACTCGCAAGTCTTTTGCCTTGAAAGCCAAACTCATTTCCACATGAAAGGTTGTGCACCAAGAGTCGTTTTGAAACGGAGGTAGAAGGCAACTCGGGAATTGCTTATTGAGGTCCGTACCCAAACCTCATAGCATGACTACGACATCCATGAGCCAACAACAAACAAAATGACGAACATCTGGTACTATGAAAGTTTCCAAGTAACAGCGACGCTAATCGGCGAGAAATAAAGGATGGAGACAATCTAGTGATCTAGTCAAAACTCGAAGCTAACACAATGCGCGGGAAAACATGCGCGCGAGAGACACGATTGGTTTTGGTTTTCTGATTGGTTGAAAAAGTGGCCCGAGATTTTTTCAACCAATAAGTGAGCGTAGTTATTGAAAACCGCTCTAAAATGACAAGTACGTACTTGCATGTCTTCAAACTTGACTTGCGCACGGCAGTACTGACATTTTGTCAACCTCCTTGGACATTCCTCTGACATGTGACTCGTGATTTGACCGCGTGATATCCTCTGTCCACAAGTGCACGTGAAAATATCCGTTTCTCTTTCATCCTCCATTTGACTCGTAGTGTTAGCCCTGTTTCGCTCCGAGCCGCGATACACTACCTCGCTAGCAAACTCCTCACGGCCAACGTAATTGAGGAAGGCTGGGAACGAGGCGGAGCGCATAGGTGGGGCGGGGCTGCTGGGAGCCAGGACTTCCTGCGATGCGCTGTTGCTACGGTTACCACCACGCAGGCCACGTGGATCGAAGCGGACAGAATGTGGCATGCTCTGACGTTTGCCGCCTCTTGTTATGCCACCTGATTCGTCACTAGTTTGTGAGATAGAACGTCGGCAACGCCGCAAATGTTCCTATCACAGAAAGAGAGGATTGATTTGTTCGTTCGTTCGTTCGTTGTCGAATTTAAGTGAGTAAAGAAATTTGTTCAAAGAAATAATCCTATCCTTCTTCTCAATATCTTCCATTTCAATTTATCGATTGATTTGTTCGTTCGTTGTCGAATTTAAGTGAGTAAAGAAATTTGTTCAAAGAAATAATCCTATCCACCTTCTCAATAACTTCGATTTCAATTTATTTTTCTTCTAAAGCAATGATGATTAACAATGGAAAACGGTAGGTGATTTAAAACTTCTCAATATAATGAGAGAATAATATGCTAACCTGTTTGTCTTTGTAGACAATCTCTACCGAGCAATATTCGCAGTAGACCCATCGCTGTGAACACTCGTTCCTCAAATGCAACGGCATGTCGCGTCGTTTCATTCTAGTTCCGCAGCCATTGCTACACGTCACTATCTCTTCATCCGGGCTCCGCCGGGCAGTAGGACAGTTGTGGGTCTAAACGTAACATAACCAGTTTAGTCCCTAGACTTACCCCAAGTGGCCCGCTTTTTCTTTGAATAGAGTTCTTTGAATCAAATCGCTTTGAAACTGCGCGCGAAGACCGCACGAAAATAATTTAAAAATCGACGAATGGCTCGTTCAGCGATCTGCCGCCATTTTCATTTTCAAGTCCGCGCGCGCCCCTCTGTAGCGAATAAAACGAGCGACATTTAGAATGGGATCAAACGGGAATGGGAGTCGTGAGAGTTCAAACTCGCTATCGGTCGTTTGACCGCAAACTTTCTAGTGCTCTCATCGAGATTTCCTTTTCAAATTTTTTTGAAGAGCGCGGGAGTTTTTGCTCACTCGACGAGTAGATATTTGAAGCATCACGCGCTCTCAGCTTGCTAGACAGCACCTGTGAGATAACAACTCCCGCGAGCACTTCATTCGTTTTCTGCTTCGTTTCCTCCTCAATCCTTACACAGAAGGTGACAAAAGGTTACCGGGAATGGCAGTTAACGGCTATCAGCTGAGAGGCGATAAAGGGCTTGCCATGGTTCGAAGGAACGTCGTGTTCGATTGTGTGCTATGTGTTGTATTTTATTATAATTTTATAAAAACGTTAAGCGAGAAAAGATTACCTGCGAGGCAGCGATTTAGCGCAGAAAAGTGTAAACTTTTGATGCGTCATGAGTAACCCATACCAACTTCAATCTTAGAACACAGGCCTGAAAATTTATTACCTATCGTTCGTGTCTCTGATTGGACGAACTATGTATTTTCAGAGTCGTTCACTCAGTATGTATGAAATAAAATTCATTTCCTTATACATATAATGAAAGGTTGTGCCACCAAGACTCGTCTTGAAACAGAGGACAATAGGCTTCGTCTCAGGTACGCGATACCAACGGGCATTGCGGCGTTTTTTGCGAGCTATTTTAGCCCACTGAGTGGACCAATCAGAAGCAAGGAAATCACGAAGCCAATCAGTCAGAAACCACTGAACTGTTCGCGCCGTTTTCCTTGCTGGCTGGCACATCGCTGGCAGCAAAGTTTACACTCCGTTTGAATCGAGGTGCTTTTATATAGAACTGCGGACTGGTTTTTGAGCTTTTTAGCGACAAAATGGCTTAATACAAAACCTAACGATGGATCAAATTCTCAACCCTATCAACTAAACGAAGAGGTATAACAGAAAGTGGAAGAAGAATCCAGGCGGCAAAGTGAATGTAAGTTCGTCTTCGTCTAGAGTGAACTTCTCTCAATGTGTTCAGGCAATATGCTGCCCAGCCAGTAAACAGTTTATTTTTGAACTTCTTAATAACTTTTTTCGCTGCCTAAAGAATTCTGTTGTTTTTTTCTTTCAAGCGAAGTCTGGAGCGGAGATTGTTTGGACAAATTTCGCGGTTCTCTGTCAAGTTTTGTAATGAACGCCGACTCGACAGAGTTTACAGTCTTTTGTTCCTTTTTCTGCATGCCTTCTAAAACTATTCTTATAATAGTAATAGAGTTCATGTTCTTGGGTGTAAATATGTTTTTGGGCCTTCTCTAAGGGCTGAACAGAAGACTGAATTTCACATAGCGTTCAAGTAAGTTCTAATAAATGTACGCTTTCGTTGAGCCAAATTTGAAGTCGACAAACATCAGTTAGTCAGGTAGCTTTTTTGAAGAAAACAATTTTAAACCGTGTAAAACTAAACTTGGTGTGAATAGGGTATCATGAGTCGGGCCAAAAGTGACCACATTTACGCCCGATATTAAATTGAAACTAGCTGTGCTCTAACTCTCATTTCCCAGATTGAAGGGGAAGGAAGAGGAAACGACGGAAGAAAGGAGATAAGAATATGTCACAGAGGAGAAGAGAGTTCGAGGTTCGAGTTCGAGAGGTTCGTACGTTATGCAACAAGTGAGTTTCTCTAACCTGTAGCTTCTCGAAAGTTGTTTCTTTCTTGCAACGTGGGCATTTTACCCATCTCTTGACACAATCTTTTTTGACATGCTCTGTAATCTTTCTCCTCTGAACTTTCTGACCGCAGCCAGCAATGCACTCCACCAGGGCGTACTTACAGTTGACCATGTGATCCTGAAACGTGATAAAGTAGCACAATCTTGTCAGTCGAAATTATGTCAGTATCCCAAGTAAATTATTCATTTGCAGTTCGTCTCAAATCCTTTCATTATAAACTACTCCTGTTCAATTAGGTCTTTTGTTGCCACTTCGACGTTTAAAACCGTAGCAGACTATTATTTTCATTGATTTTCCACAACATAATGCCCCTCTACAAAAGTAGGCCCCAATGGGAAATGGCAGTACAATTACCTCCTTGTCCATTTAGGAGAAGTGCCCTGTACATGGGTCCAAAGCCAACTTAAATTTCTGTAAATTTAAGGTGGCTCTGAACCCCATGTACAGATTTTTGTAAACTTTGAAAAAGTTTCATCTTGTCTCGCTAATCAAAATTTAATAATAATAAAAAAAATGGATCACAGAGGTCGTTTTTGAGTTATTAGCAGTTAAAGGTAAAATGAAGGGTGTATTTAGAAAGTTATACTGTTGCTATGGTAACTTGTAATGACAAGAAAATTGTCACAACTTGTTCACCAGTGAATGGGTATCTGTTTAATACCATAATTGTTGCCTCAACTGGAAAAAAATTATAGTATTGATCCACCAAAGCTGCAGGTCCTTAGAAATACAGGAAACAGTTTGGGGCCACTTTAGGTGGATCTAGGAGCACATCACTGGGTGGGGCCCCTTAAAGGTGCGTGGTTTGCCTATAGGAGTTGAGTTTTTCGTGTAGGGGAATTCTTATCGCTTAAATCAACTAGTTGTTTATAAAGGCAGAAAAATCGCCGTTGCGAGTTGTGAAAAGCAGACATTTCGAGCGTCAACAGTGTACACTTCGTCGGAGCAAACGCTCGGAAGGACATTTCAAAATTACCCTGCGAGCAGAGGTCCTTTCGATCTTCCTAGATAAGTCTCGAAGGGACCTCTGCTCGCAGGGTATTTCAAAATTCGCTAAGGCGGTTTATCTGTCATTATGAGCTAATACCACTAATACTTTCATACCTCCAGTTTCTTCAGTTGCCCCTTCCATTTGCATCCCAGTTGGTAGTGATCACAATAAACATTCAGCGAAAATATCATCTGATTTGTCATGTCATCCGTGTAAATCTGTCACGCAATCAACACACCGAAAATTGGGTGAGAGAACAAGAAAAAAAGTAGAAATCCGCTTGTCCCAGAAAGCTAGAATTGTTTTGTCTCTTTAGGTCTCATTTCATGCAAACTATCTCCTTTTCCCATGAATCTTTTTTTTTCCCGGCGAAGCCCCCGCACGCTTCGCACGCTTTGAGTTTGACATGTGACAAATTTATAATATTTCCCTTATCTAAAGGCATAAACATAGCCGTATTATAAAACTTAAGTGCTATATAATGACGACGAACACGAAAGTCTTTCATAAAACCTTGGTGGGTGGCTGTATAGCCTGCGGCGAGAGCTGCCTTATTTGGCACTATACCTACACGGGTGGTGTAGGCAATTAGCTTCCCGCAAATTAAAGTTGCTACAGGGATCATGATCACTTTTTGGCCTAGCTGGCGTTTTGAAACTCTACCTGTGCGACAAAGCGCCGGTTCCCGCCTCCACACAGTAATGTATACGGTAGCGACTGTTAAAAACTCCACCAGAAACTCCGGCTTAATCCTACTGAGGGAGGACAAGGGTGTTTGAGCTCATACAAAAGTTCCCCATTTAAAAACCCCGCGGACGAAACAAAAGACTGTTAATAAATCATTCCACAAAGTATAATTCCAGCCGAGATACAGTGTCGGCAAAACCACCCAAAATGGTGTTGTTTTCATAACTAAAATGTTTATCACACGACGCTAACCTTTGTTGTCACAAAGAACCTGAATCTCGATTTGCATTTCGCTTGTTGGTTCCCACGCCACGCAAAAATATTTATTCAGTTGGGCAGCGAAAAACTACGGCACAGAAATTGTCACCAGCAAAAATTCTTGCGTCCACGTTAGCTCGATTCCTCTTAATTCTTAACGACTTTTATAATGTTAGTTTATTTGTATTTAACAAAAACTAACATACACGTACGCGCTTTTAATCTTGAATGCAATAGACATGTTAGTCTGTCTTGTGGAGTTCATGCAGAGCTGTTCTTTTCGCCCATCGTCGAACCTGGCGGCATTCTAGTCAAAGCGCCTATTATTTGACAATCAACACCGCCATAAACATTCCATTTACCGTAAAAACCGCCGCAATATACATAAAAAACATATGCTATTTTAGCTTGAAGGAAGCCAATCTTAAGAAGGGTAACTTTGTTAGAAATAAACAAGTTCTTACCTGGGATATATCGATACTTGAGCTGTCCACGGGGCATCGTAGTCGGGCAGCTTGCCTGGATGGTGGAACAATCCAAATGTAAAGACGAGGCATTTTATTAGCTACGTTTGAAAAGCAATCCGTTTGCAATTAAAAAGCGAACATTTGTCGATCTGCTCGCCGCCTCGGCAAACATCAGCATCATTCTCCGTCGCTGATGTGCAATTGACAGATAATTTCACTCGACGCGTATAATTTTACGTTCATTTTTCTTTTGACAAATGGGAACAGGGCGTCACCAGATCAGATAATTATGAATACTTAGGATAATAAAAAGAGGCTCAATCGTTTTCCAGTGTACTAATTAGTTATTTTCGGTGGAGGGATTTTGTCTTAAGCACGGTACATGTAATGAACTGTGAACAAAAGCCTTAAAGGTCGCAAAAACTGCCGTTTGACAATTCCTTTCCGCAAAATGTTTCTGAATTTGTGCACTTCCGTCAAAAAGTTGACAAAGTGCCAAACAGTGCTGCGGCACTGGCAAAGACAAGTGGACAAAAAAAACATTAAAAAACTGTGCGGCCTTGTCTCGATACAAGTCAGGCGTTTCTCTTGTTAACCGCAAAAAGATTTTTTGATATCACTTTAAAACGCAGTTTACATAATTTCCATATTATCACTGTACCAAGTCAGATGGTATAACAAAAGGAATGAGTGCATTATATTTTAAGGCATGATATCACCCTCTTGTGCACAATACTACCCCTTGAAACGTATTTATTATGCTACTTCAAAGACAAAAATTTAAGCAACAATATTACAGGTAGCTACTCAGTATCACGATCCTTCAAATATTGTACTTCGCTTTGAAAGCTCTGCTTTTGGAGAATAAAACCAAGAAAGTGAAAACAATGTTTCTAAGTATTGGCAAACACGACCGGCTTCAAGTTACCTTCGAAGTATCAACGATTATTTCTTCTCCAAACATCCTTGGACTTCAAACTGCGAATTATTGCCGAAAACTAACCGCAGAGAGGAAAAACACGTCAAGATTAACATTTCCTGAGACTTGATATGCCCTCTCTTTAATGCAAATTAAGATCGTTCCCAAAAGAACACTCGAACTGACACCCTCTAAAGTAAACCATCGAGCAAACAAAGCTATCTGATCGAAACCAAGCGAGAATTTTCTTGAAAAACCTTTTTAATTTTTAAAACCATTATTTTGGCAGTGGATGAACAATGGATCACGCAACCAACAAGCCAAGGTTACATCTGCATTGCCAGAAGGTTTAATAGCAATTTTTCAAGACAATTGCTCACGCAACATGCGAGTCCACGAAACGAAGGCACGCAAAGAACAGCGTTTAATTCCGGTCGCAGTTTTAATATTTACTCGACGCCATTTGTTCGTTTACTCTTTAAAAACACTTGTGTGGGTTGAATTGTGTTGGACAGCTAAACATGACGTTCGCGGAATGAAAGCAAGATTTGGTGTTGATTCAAGTATTAGCTTTTACAGAATTTCTGTCACCGTAATACATTCGCGAACAGAAAAGTTGTCAATTTCTGGCACACTCAAACGTCAACTGATGTCGATTTCACTTAATGTCACGCACGACGCTCTTTCTCTTGCTCAAGTACCTCGAGCTACAACTTATATCGTCGAAATGAAATATGAAAAGATGGCATTTCTTTCTGTAAACATTCCATAGAACAGAAGCTTTCTTGGCACTAATTAAAATTTGTCTTTTAATTTAGAATAAGGTGTGAAATTTAAATACCTCATGGCTGTGAGAGATTATTGTCCTTTCCACCCGAATGGATAAAATTTAACTTTTTGTGTACAATATCATTTCGTTCGGCAAGCCACATTTCCAAAGAAGAGCTCACGAGTTCAATTTGCATGAAAATGTTATTGCTGTTATCAATAATCTTTATTCTAGAATGTTACAATCGTCTAACTGACTCAAACTGCTCATCTCATGAAAATCTGGCACATGTTGTAAAATCGCTTTTTGAATGCCACCTCACCGACCACCGGGATTAGCTCCTAAATTTTCCACAAATGAGTCACCAAACAAACATCGGGGCTCAATCTTGATCGGAAGCAAGGGATTGTGTGTAACCCAAAACGTACACACCACAACAAACAACCGAAACACGTAATTTCCTGGGCAGAGAAAAAATCCTTTTCAATTTTAGTTCTACACAGATGGCGTCAAAAAAGTTGCCAACAAGCCTCCGATATGGAATGTAAACTTTGGACTAAAAAAGATGAAAAAAGATTAAACACTCATAGATATTTTTCCTGGCTGACTTGAATTCACGAAAGAAAATTCTTTTCGACGATAATTAATGTCATAACAACAACGACTGTTTCGAGATAGACTGTCAAAAAAGTTAAAGCTTTAGTATAAAAAGCTCCTCAACCTCTGTGCTAATTTTATACAAAACAGGATAAAATAGATGTAAGGAACTTCTGACCTCTCATATTTGTTGTAGCACAGTCCAGCCCCCTTAAAAATATGATGCTTCGTCCACGAAATTGGAAATCGAACTTTTTTTCTGCATTGGCCGTCGAGAAAAGCGCTTCAATTTCAAATTATTCCTAAAACGTAAAATTGTTTACAGAAGTTTTATAATATCAGTAATAGCTCTCACAGCATAACAAATCGAGGGATATTAAATTAAACTCAACAACATGTGAACGGCATTACTAAAAATCGGAACCTTGTTTTCTACTTCTTGCAATATTCTCCAGTATGGTTAGCGGTCTTTCTAAAGCAAGTTCAGTAATTTTCACTCTCTGTCTTGAAAAATAATACACAATGAATGTTTACAAGTTAATCGTCCTTTCGTGTGAATAGGCCCTTTGTATTTAACGATCGCAGCTGTAACCGTCGAAACTTGCCGATGTTCCAAGTCAAAATTGGTTCAAGAAGCCAAGTATCACTGTCTTTCAGTTCTGGCTACGACGCAAGAACTTTTTGCGGTCATGGAATTGTCCGTGAATGAACGCGAAAATTTGGACAAAATAAGCAAGTTTTACTGGGAACCCTACTGTGATTCCAGAGTGTTATAAAATTGCTTGCAAAAATATTTGCACATTCTATCAAATTTTTATTCAAATTTGGTTCACGGGTAAAACATAATTTCCTTTACGATTTACCACAGGCACCGAAAAATACAGGAAACCAGAGAATAAGCAAAAAATTGAGCCGATCGCCCAATAAATGTAATAAAAATCGAGATATATGGTATTGGTGGTGATTTTTTAGCTCGTTTTGCTACATTTCAAATCCTCCAGAAGAGTCACAAAACACGATTTCCTTTCCTGCCGCAGAAGTTAACCAGCTTAAGCTTTAGTTTACTGTTTCAATCAGACACAGATCAAGAGGAAATTAACAGTCTTAAATCTTTGCTCACCTCGTGTTACTGAATGCTCCATTGAGACAAGAATCGCAGAATCGATGGCCACAAACGGACACTTGGACGGCGTTGCGCACTGGCAGATGACAAATTCGGCATAATAAATTTTCGCTCACCGCTGGAACGAAAAAAGCTCGATATCCAGGCATACTACTTCAAAGAATCCACTTTGGTGTAACTTTAGGTGACGTTTGGTCGTGTCATCTGCTGTTAGGTACCTGCTTTCACGACGATAGCACTGTGTGACTGAGCTGCGAGAAGTTTTTGTGTTGTTTGAATAAATTTCCCATGGCCGTGCTTGATTGGGCATGCCCAGGACAATGGAGTAACAACAGACGTGACGGGCGAGGGGGGCTTATTTGCATGACAAGGATAGTTTGGATCCTTTGTACACTTCCGGTTAAGATTAAACCTCTCTTCAAGATAAATACAAATTGTGTGTGGGAGCGATCGGGCTTTTAAAGGGTACATTTTTGCGGTCTAGGTCTTTGAACTACCCATGGACAGTTCAAAAGAACCCAGTCATTGTTAATGTGCAGGTACGTAGTCACATCCATTATCTTCTCATTGTTCCTCACTCTGTTATCAGATATTCTATCCTTATGCTAAAGAATTTACAAGCTTAAAACACCTGCATGGTCTTCGTAAAAAGTGCACAAAACTCTGTTATCAGATATTATCCTTATGCTAAAGATTTTGCAAGCTTAAAAACACCTGCATGGCCTTCGTAAAAAGTGAACACAAATCTCGTGGTCTTCGGGGCAAAAACCACAACGATGTTCTTGTTCGGTATTTACAGTAATTTTTAACTCCACGCAAAACTTTATTGTTTAGATTTCCTGGATTTCCGGAAAAACTCTCACCGGGGAATTGAAAATGTTGGCTATACATACATTCTTATGTATATTCGCTTTCGAATTTCGACAATTTCTAACAAGAAACTGGGCATTGTTCAAATGTAATGAATCATTTCCTTGCAATGATGTCAATGAAAACCCAGAAGTTATTATCTTACGTCGTTATAAATATATTTGACCGTTTGGATGCAGGAGACCACGCAACGAAGAATAAAACTAGTTGGCTTGTTATTGCCGGATCTCTCGATAAAGAAATGCCCGTACCAGACGTCATTCTAAGTGTTGTAAAACCAAATTGATTGTAAGGCTGGTACTACGGCAAAAGGGCAAAATTTATTGGCCAATATTTCAACTAGCAGAGCTAGTCTTCTTCAGGGCCAGTACTTAATACAAGGAAAATATTAAGTATTGGCCCTGAGGAAGAGCAGCTCTGCTAGTTGAAATATTGGCCAATAATTTTGCCCTTTTGCCGTAGTACCAGTCTTGCAATCAATTTGGTTTTATTTGACCGGTCAGAGTGAATAATTTCCAGCAGATGTCGGATCTGTTTTTGACGAAAACGAAAAGTTCACTGAAACAAATTAAAATGGTATTTTTAACCTTACATCACAAACTTAGCCCTTGTCAGCCTTGTTAAGTCACTTCCTAATTTTGTTTTTCAGTGTTTACTTTTGTGTGAAATTATTTTTTTCAATCTTGTGCTTGTTGAAACCAGTTTGTTTCGTCTCTCAAATTCCAATCAGATTTGTCACTTTCAAGGAACGTTTCCGCTTTACGTCATTAAGGAAACAAAAAAAGTTGTGAGCAGTAAAAACTCCATAGTTGTTCGTGAAGTGAATCTTCATGAATGGCCTGGAAAACATAACAGCTAGCATCCATCTATCTTATAAGGGTACTGTAACGTTATTTGGGTGTCATTTTAAAACGCTGAAATGTGTTCTTGCATCACTGGAAATCCAAAAATAATGGTGGTAGGACAAAATCACTACGCTGAAACCGTTAATTGTCGCCTATCACTTAGGATGGCAAGGATGAAAATGGATTGAAACCTGAAAAAACTAGCCAGTTTTTTAAATTCTAGGGCCATTCCTTGAAAATATCACAAGAAATTCATTATTGTTTGCTCTCTCAGCCAGCCCCCCAGCCGGGGGGGGGGGGGGGCTGGGGGGCTCCCCCCCCCACTTTTTACGACGATGATATTTTTTTGTTTTAGTATAAGATTCGTATGAAGAAATAATGAAAAAAGGAAAACGTAAACGGAAAAGCGCAATTTTGTAGAAAAAAAAATAAAAAAATTAAGTTACCTGACAGTTATTGTTGTCACTCCAGAGTCATTTTTAAGCATGGAATAATATCTTATAACATTTTTGACTGAATAGTGAACTACTTCCGTTAACGTTAACTCGATTCATGCTCAGTAGCTATTTGAGAAAAGACGTAAAATATATAGAGCACGAACCAGATGAAACAAGTAAAATTCATTGCTTCATTTAGTGACGAGACCAAAACCTGTCGGAGACTTTTCGTGTTTACATACTTCCTTACGTGCATACTTTCCACACACGGGGAGCTTGTGTAAAAACACAGGTTAGTGTACTAAAGCCGGGATATATCGCCTGAAAAGGTAAAGGTAAGGTAAAATCTTTATTTAGACACGGTATTTCCTTCAGGACTTATAGTTTACAATATTAACTATAACTAACTACCTAACTAAATCATTAACAGCTAATATAATAAGAGAAATAATAAAAAACCTGCTTTACAAGGAAGCCGTGTATAAAATCAAAATAAGATTTACGTAAATCTACCATCAAAACCATAATTTTTCAACTTAGATTTAAATACATCAAGAGTGTGTGACTGACGAATATCCAAGGGTAAGCTATTCCACAGTACAGCTCCGCTGTATGACAGACTTCTTTTACAATAATTAGTGCGGGGCTGTGGAATGGCAAGCGAAAAGTCACTCTCTCTTAAATTATAGATTAAGGTATCTGAACGGAAGACAAAGTGCGAGCTAAGATAATCTGGAGCCATTCTATTTACAATCTTATACATCAATATAGATTTATTAACAAGGCGTTGACGGTCCAGTTTAACCCAGTTTACCATTCGCATATGTATCAAGCTTACAAAACTTCCAAAATTTTGCTGTAAACACTAAAAGTACCTGTAATTTTACACTTATCCAGGTTACATACTTGCATACATACTTTATTTAGCGTGGACAATAAAGACACTTAGCTATTCGCTAGTTTCCAGGTGCTCCATGATTTAAATTAAGTAGTGTACAGTATTGTATAAACTTATTTACATCAGGTTGTCTTTTTTTAAGAAATATGTCATGGAGAATGTTGAAAATACCATTTCCGAGCCTCTAGATTTCAAACATATCAAACTTTGCCTAATTGTTATGGTTGGAATTTTTTTAAGACAATGGCTCTTTTGTTGTCCATCCTCAGGGATTTGTCTTTCCAACACGGCCAAATTACACTCGGTTTAAATCGGATCCAATCGGCAAAGCGTCGGTGATGGCACTTTTTGCCCAACAGAGGTCTACTTGGGAGAACATAGACAGACCAACAGGGGGCTAGTTAGTAATTGTCAAGAGAACTTATTGTCATACATCGCGATGCCTGTATCACGTTAAAATCGCGCGGACCGGTTAATGTCCATGGCCTGAACCATGAGAGATGTTCTACTATAAGCCGTCAGTGAAAACATATTTAAAATTCATGTTGTAGCATTAGCAGTCTCAGCATTATTTTAAAAAAAATGCGGCTTGACACTTATTGCAAGCAGCTCGGGACGAAGGGCTAACGCTCGAAACGTCAGCTCTCGGAGCTCTTTACGGTGGCCAATTGACATTATAAACCCAGTTGATAAAGCCAAATTATATTGTTATACTTCCCACCGACGCAGTACCACAGTTTCTTATGGGGCTCTTACTATCCCGTATCCCATTAATTTTTTGGCCTAAATATCCCCGTATCCCGTTAATGTCGGTAGCTTGTATCTCCAACGTTTATGTTCGATTTTCCCGAATCTCTTGTTTAAATATCCCGTATCCCTATAATTTTTTACCCAAATATCCCGTATCCCAAAAACCCCTAATAGGCCCTCAACAATGCTTCCAAATATCAAACGATTTGCAATAGACCAATTCCGATATATTAAATTCTAACATGGTGCCGAGGCTTAGGGGAATAAAACAAAAGAAATTATTTATTCATCCGTAAGCCTCGATGCAAAATCTTTTGTTTTATTCCCCTAAGCCTCGGCGACATGTTAGAATATATCGGAATTGGTATATTAACTTAAATCTAGAATGAAATCACACCAAAAACTGCTTGCTATTTTCATTGGAAAACAAATGACCATCCTAAATCAGTAAACAAGAGTCTTAGCTTCTGGAGTAAAGGCGGGGCATTGCACGAGCTTAAAATCAAGTTCAACAAGACTCGAAGTTGTCATTTCAAAACAGTCGTCTTTATTTTACAAGCAAGCAGTGAAAAGTTGCACGGCAATAAGTAGTTTGCTATCCCTAAAAAATATCTAACGGCCTGCACAGGAAGAGGTACGACTACAAAAATTACGATTTTCTTGCTCTTGGAATCCACGATTATCCGTGGCGTGTAAGCAAATAAGTTCAAGTTTAACTTAGAGACGTGTCTATAGCCTGTTAATAGGCTCCGGCTAAAAGGGACTGGCTGCAACTGGAGAGGCTGAGGGAGGTGGAACTCCTTCCCCTTCATCCTCCTGTTTCTTTCCGTTTTTCGTCGCCCTTTCCTCGCCAGAGAGTCTTTACAGGCTGCTAACATGTCTATTTAGCGTGCTCGTGCAGTGTGCATAAGATTAATTGTACTAAATTGATTCTTTCTATTTTTGTTGGCAGGTAAACCTGCAGTGATAAACCTCTCAATGTGCCAAGCGATGCTTCGTCACTCGACTTCAACTGCAATACATTTCACACTGCTATTAAAGGTTTATATTTAAATCTGAACTTTTTTAACATGATGTAGCTACATTTGGGTGATTATTTAACTGTGATAGGGTGTACATCATGTATTCTAGCCGCGAGCTGTCACAATTAAGTTTTTTCACATGCGAATAATTTATACATTTATACTTGTTTAGTTTCTGCCATGATGTGAACTGGCCGTGTTAGTCCCAGCAAATCTAAGGGAGTGATTATTTAGAATATATCCCTACAAAGGTTTGCAAAAAATGAACTGACTGAGCTAACCTCTCTTGCTTTCCGTAAAAAGGAGAAACATACAAGTTTACAATCTACAAGATATCCCCATAGCTAAAGACAGATTGCACGAATTCAACAGTTTACTAATCTATGTCCTGCAAAGTCTGCAGACTTCCGTTGATAATAAATAAATTTCTCGCACAACGAGTGCTCTCGTTAGTGCCTCACAAATGTGAATATCGTCCCTCCATCCTCGCCATCAAGACTCAATTTTTCCCAACCCTCTCCCCCAAAGTATCAGTGGTATACCACTTGAAAATCGGCATTTAACTACTCATAAGAGTATAAACTTAAATTAATAGTGAAACAGGTTTGGAACTGTGCAATAACTAATAGAGAATACTCCCACCCCCTAATAACAAAGACGTTATCCTTTCTACTTAGAGAAGTAAGCTACCCAAACTCCTTTCTGCTATAACTTCGTGGGGGGTGGGGGTCCAACCACCTTGCACCCCTCCCTCCCTCCTCTGCTTGCCAGGGTGGAACTTTTTTTGAAATCTCTAGAAATGTTGTGAGGGGTAATGTACGAACAGCAGCGCGCTCAAAACTCTAAAATACACACTGCTATATCTGACTGGTCCCCAGTCATCTCCTGTGAGAAAATAGAAAGACGCGATGGATGATGCCTCCTTCCCATCATTCCCCGCGCTTGTTATTTTTTCTGATAAGAGACGACTGGGGACGAGTCAGCTGCTATATGTGAAGTAGTACTATTCCATCTATGAATCGTCATGCGCATTTACGTAATGCATTCTCTACGGCTCGCTCAATCCGTCGCAATCAACAGATATTTTGAGGAAAATGGTATCCTCCTTTAAGTAATTTCGGGTTTCGATTTCCTCGTGTTTGGCGAACTTTGCTCCTCCGAAGCTGGCGTTCTTTTCCAGCTTGGGCCGTCCAAGGAATGGTTCATTTTCTGGACACGGGTTCGGTTTGATGCTAAACTTTATGTGTTTCCGCTGTGTGTGATCTTCGTCTTGATCCAGGAGGTAGAAGGTGACCCGGTAGTCAAACGGCCATTTCAGCAAACTGTCGAACGCACCTGAAACAGTACGAGAAATATCGAGTGAACTGCAACATATAAGGGGCTTGTTATCCGGGGAACGTTTTCAGATGGGATACATACGGTTGCATACGTGAATACCATACACAAAATACTTCCAGACTAAATAAAACAAAGGTTGAAGCAAGGCCGTAGCTAGCAACAGGCCGACATGATGAGGCAGTTGCCTCGTCTAGATTTTACTACAAATTGAAAACCAAACTACGTTCAGTTGGGAAAATATTCCCCAGTTGAACGAAATAGATTTTTCAAAAGAAATACTTAACGAAAAATGCAATAAAAATAGCATTCAGAGCTTCTAGATGTCAAAATTTCTTGGGGCAACCTCGTCACGGCCATTGTGCGCTTTTCTGAAAGCGTACTGGAGGGAGGAGGAGGGGGGCGGCAGGTAGAGTGGCATGCCCCTTGATCGCATAGGACCTCGCACATTCATCGTTTGCAACTTTTAACTCGTCTATGTCAAAAGTGTCTCTTGTCCAACGTGTGCTCATGGAATAATTGTTTACAAGGATGTGGGGAGGGCTTGTAATCGGAAGGATCTTTTCACTTTTGAGAGGCGGGAATTAATTCGAGAGAACGTATCTTTTCTGGGGCGAGGGGTTATCCAAACCTTTTTGGTATTCCTGCGAATGATGTATGTTACCGGACAGTCCACATACCCTGTACCGTTTTCAAGTTCACCAAAGCTAATTCCACCGCCTATTTTAAGTTAAGGTTGCTCACCTTTTAACACACTGATAAACACAGACATGTGCGTTCCTTTTCCTTTTCCATCACCGTTCAAACAAACCGACGCGCATAAGCGATATCCGTGCTTGCTGGTTGTGAAAGTCGGACTGAATAGAGTGTCTCCGTTGCCCGCCTTTGCTTCTTTCATTTTGCGAGTGTAGTCCTCTATTCGCCAAATGAGCTGACTGTTCGCAATTTTCTCGAGATCCCCAACACGCTTGTCCTGAGCTTTGATGAGGTCGGCCTGATCCTTAAGCGCGGATTCGTGCTTGTTCAAAGTATCGTCAACCTCGGTAATCTTCGTAAAGATTGCTTTCACGTGCTCAATCATGTTACTTTTGTAATGCTTTGGCATTTTTTCTCGACTGCACTGCAAGAGAAAAGAATATAAAGGTAAAATCGTGACATTTGTTTTGTAAATACGGCGGGAGGAATTTTCCCGCCACAAGAAAACGCGCGCACGCAACTGGACGTTCTCTCGCCGAATTTTCCCGCCACTAGCGCCCACGCAAAGAAGTCCTTCGTGTATTACCGGGCATTCACGCTAAAATGGCTACAATGCAAAAAATGGCAACAGTGTTTGGGACTTACCCTGTGCGTGCAACCGATGCATTCAAATTCACAAATCATCTTCGTCTTCGGACAAACCTCCTCAATGTGTTGGTCCAGCTGCAAAAAAGAAAAAGTCAACACAATTTAGTGTTTCCTTCAAGAAGTAAAGCTGTTTTTTTGGACAACCAATTGAACCAAATACCACACGGAGAAGGAGAACAGTGGAAAAGGAGTGCGGACAGTAGAGTTGGAGCAGCTGGGCCTAAGACATGACCACGGCACAAGACGGGGCTGGTTGGAGAGCAACATTTGCGGCCTTATGGGCCTCATAACGCGGAAACAACTGACTACCTTCAAGCACTGAGTGTCCACTTTTATATGGTACTTGTCAGAGGAGGTGCGATTAGTGATATACGTAAAAACTGATAGCATGTTAAGTACCTCATCTCGAGGAATCTCCAACTTCTTGTCGCATTTGTTGGGACATGGCAGTGGCAGCTTGGGACACTCATCTGCCAAATGTGCCTGGAAAATATTTCTAGGGATCAGTCAACACTATTATCCTCGTCTTCCAAGAAAGAGCATTTTTACAATGAAATGAAGCTTTAATGCATCGCTCTCACTACCAACGTTTTTAGTTAACTAACTAATTATTAACCTCGAACGTTCGGTCTTTGTGGGAAAATCTCAAACTGAGGCCTTGCCGGTGCTTTTATGAATGATTGTTTTATTAAAATTTGTCACAACTATAATGTTGCGACAACAAAACAATTAAAAAAAATCGACCACCTTTTGACCAATAGACGCGCGAGAATTCTCTCGGTTATTGTATAATTAAACAACCGACCACCTGACATTTTCTCATGATCTGCACCCTCATCAATCATAACTTTCGACCAGTGAGCGCGCGAGAATGGTGCTTTTTCTTTCTCTCAGTAATCGTATAAAAAGGTTGTTCTTCTCTGACTATTTTTTAGATATTTAAATTCCCTTTACCTTCTTGTCCTCTCTGAGATGTCTGTCATCGCAGTATGGGCATGCTATTATTTTTTTCGGGCAGTCTTTGTCCAGATGTTTCTGTAGAAATCTCTTTTGAAATTTAGCGCCGCAGTCGTTCATGCAGAGGATTTCAGCATACTCGCAATTCGAGCTGACGTGTTCCTTGAAACAAATACAGAATGCTTTAGTAATCACATTCACTAAAAAACAACATTACTGTTGTAGGAGGCGCGGTGGTCTAATGGTTAGTTAAATGCACTGGCCGGGACTACTGAAGAGTGGTTTGAGTTCGAACCCTGACCTCGGCACTGCGTTGTGTTCTTGCACAGGGGCGGTACGCAGCTCTTTACAAGTTCCCACAGTATTGGCTGAAAAAATGATAAGCAAACAGCAGTAAGAATGGACCCTAGCCCTAAAACAATAGAGCTGCGTGATATGAAATTAGAGGATCTAGAGAGCTGCGAACTATCTCGTTGGACAAGGCATTTTTACTCTAATTGTGCCTCTCTTCACCCGGGTGTACAAAGGCAAATTGAATGTTGGGAGTAACCCTGTGATGGAAAATAAAACTGCTTGGCTTGTCTGTTTGCCGGATCTCTTGATCAATAAATTCTCGTACCAGACGTGACTTTAATGATAAATAAAACCAAATAGATCGCGAGGCGGGTACCAGGCCCCTTCATGCTACATCTGAGTTCATTCCAGACATTTCCTTATATATTGTTTATGTTGCAAACGCTTCTCAAAAGCTGGACAAAAACCAGTAAAGTTATTGTGGTCATAAAAGCCAGGATACGCTACGGCCTTATGGGCTTCGTCTTTACCCTTTCACCTTATTGACAATATCTGTATATTACATCATCTGTTTAGCAGCCACGAGAACAATCGCAACATTTTGCACGCATTGCATGCCTACATTTTGACATTAACTCCGAAAGCAAAGGCCTCCATTTTCAAATGTTTCTTTATTAGGCACCCAATGGTAAAGAGCATAAATTTTAAGTCTGAAAAGGAGGTAACTGGATGCGATAATCATATCCGACCTCTCCGCTACATTTTATAGGTGCTAGTCTGAGAAGGGGGTACATAAGCGTACGGGCAATTTCTTGCCGGGGGGGGGGGGGGGGGGGGGCGGGGGCGGTGAACCATTTGCCCAAAAAATACTCCCAGGGTGCCTTGCCCAAGTTCCTCTTGCCACCCAAAAAACTCTGAGTAGCCCAAAATTTTGGGGTTGCCCCTCCCCCCAGCCCGTACGCCTATGCGGGGGTAACTGAATGCGATAATCGTATCCGACTTCTCCGCTACATTTTTGTTATTTTTGATATGTGATGGGCATTTCATTTTCGTCTCAATCTCCCACGAATAAACACTTCACGTGGGTTTTCATAAGAAAGAGTAAAGCGAATAACATAAACAAACAAATGGCACCCGAGTCGATTAGGCTCTCTTATGACAGCTATAGATAGAAACCGTATAAATTGCTATTGCTCTAAACATACAAGCGAAGAATAAAACCTATATATAGCTGACGATATAATGGACTTCCTTCGTCACTGCCGCTTATTTTCAAAATATTTGCTCTTTTCCTACGATTCCACGGTACCTACTACAAAATCAGGTTAATGGCGTTCCCTGGCATTTTAAGCAAACAATCTGTAATATTATAAATATGAAACAATAGGACAAGAAGACCGAAAATGACGATGAAATTAAGCCTACGCGGTTTATTTTCTTACGAGAACAGGTGTCTATATTGTTCTTCGCGGATCATGTCAAGGCTTTTAGGCCACCCTCGCCGAGGGATGCTATATATATTTCAGTGCCGGTAAATCTTGTTTTTGTTTGGGTGAATAGAGGCCAATTTCACATTTTTAAAAATCGCAATCTATTTTAGTTCTCTTGGAACTGAGGAAAATAATAACAGGCAGGAGATAAGATTACAGAATCCATTTTGATTCGTGTTTTCTTCGACAATACATTTCCATGTGTTCTAATCTGTTTCGCCGTCCAGAAAGAAAGCCATATTCCGCGATTAACCTGTTATCATTTCTTTTGCAACACTTACATCTGATTTACCCAACATCAGAAAAAAAAGAAAGTTCATTACAACCGATGATAAAACTCGAGAATGCTGAAAGAAAAAAAAAACATGAAGCGATCGAGAGAGCAGCGCAAACAAACCACTGTTTTGGACGGCAAATAAAAATGACAAGTTTGCGCGCACACAAAAAAGAAGAATTATTAAAAATATGAGTCAATATTTCCCACGCTTTTATAAAAAAGCTTTTAGTAGGTGTTGAAAACAAGAGCTATTATTTGCCCCTAAAGTAGTTTTATTACCTAAAATAAGAGAAAAGCATTCTTAGTTTACCTGGTAATTCTGAAACTCTCCCTCCCACTTGCATCCCCACTCATTGTTTTTACACTTGATGTCAAGTGCCAAGATATCGTTGTTAAACGCCTTGTCCACGTAAGCCTGTCAAAATAGAAGTGCAATTAACATCTTTCTGTAAAGTGCCAAATGAAGCTCAGTTGAAGAGATCTATATTTCACCAAATCTGAGATATATGCACATAGGTTCTTAGAATTTTTCCGATGACTTAATGTATTGTCTCTCCCTCAATACTCGTATTGAAATCACGATCGAAGAAGGCTTCAGTCAAGTGCAATAAACGACACTGATTATCCTAAATTTTTCAATCTTTCTTTTTTCAATCTTTTCTCAATCTTCTCCATCCTTAGCCATCCTTATTCGTTTTTGGTTTAGTATCACCTCTTTGGTGTTCTTCTGCCTTAGTACACTATTAGTTTTAGGTTTTCTTCATTTTAAAGGTAATTTAGTTCGTTGGACAAAAAAGTACTCAAAATATCGTGACGTAGCTCAACTTTGGGGTGTTGTTACACTACAAGTAACAAAAAATAAAGGCATATTTTGATACAACATAATACATAATTTTGCTGGGTTACAAACTGTACAAAACATCAACTATTGAAACAGCGCTCTTATGGGAATTTGAAATTAAAGCCAAAACAAACTTGAAAAAAAAAAGCGCTATCAATAAAAATAGATTAAAGTTGCTTTTATATAAGATTTCTCACTCAAACTGAATTTGTTTCGTATAACAAAAAAGCATGTCAATGAGTATTGAATCGCCAGCGATGTGTCCGTTTGAAACAATCTTATTCCCACCCATCAGTCCAAAACCTATTTTTTGCAAATGACAGACAGGTCTATTGCTATGAATATGTTTCCAACTAAGGTTGTCAAATAACAAAATGAAATTTTCTTTTTTCGATTTTAATGCATTCACACCAAGACCTACTAGACCACATTTTACCTAGTTCTTTTGCGTCAATTTACTTTACAGAGATGTTTCCGCTTACTGTAAGTATTATGGAAACGTGTTTCCCAACGGTTTAAAATCAGATTGATAATCTTTTCCTTTAAAAACAGAATTAATTTTAAGGTCGTAAACATATGTGCCACAACTGTTAGGAAACGAAAAAAAAAACACATGACTGATTGATATTTAAACATTTACAGCTTTCACATACATCGTCTTTGTTTATTGGTGTTTGATCCACCGGACAGCGAGGTTCAACCCTATGAGAAAACAGCGAAATAAAGTTACAAACCTAAGGAAATAAAGCTGCTATACAGAGGAAGAATAAATGTACGAGAATGGCAAAAATGATCAAAATATGATTCAGTTTTAAGCCTTAAAACTAAATGGATCGACAATTGCATAAATTTGAGTTTTATTTGTTTATCAAGAGTCTGAGAATAGCATGCAAGAGAGGAAATTAATTACGCATTGCATGCGTTGAAGCCAGAAGTCAATTTTTCTCCCTTAAAATGCCGCAAGTATAATATTAAGAAACTGATATTTCCCTTCTTTTCCAAACGACAAATTCAACAATAATGAAAACCGAAGCAACATTGTTTTCTATTTCTTTCTACCTCAATCGTTTGAATTATATTAATTCTCAATTGAATGAAAGCAACGAACGCTTAAGTTTGTCATTCCTTGTAGATATCAAAGTTAAATTCCCTGTACTAGATTGAAATTAAAGTGCTAAAAATGGCTACAATTACTTTCAATCTTTCAAAGTAATAATCTCGCAGTTTTTGAAAATTGAGCGCGCTTTAAAATTAACGCAAATAAAATAAACCGATGCAGTTTGCGCAATTTTATGCATTTTTAATTTCTTCGCAACTGAAAAGATCGTTTAAAATGCAATAGCCAACAGTACTGGAAAATTTAATTGTCGCAGGGTTTGCTAATTTCACTGGAAAATTTCAAGCGAAAAGCGGCGTGAATTTAAAACAGTCGCCACGCCAGCAATTCCTTGCCATATGTCATGACAAATTTCGAATACATATTAAATTAAACTGCAAGCGAAATAAGGAAGATACTTTAACAAAAAGTGCATCGCTTCTCGCGACGCCAAATATATACACCTTAACGACCTACCTTGCTAATTCGGGAAAACACGACGAACAAACACGATGGCCGCACTCTTTGAATTGTACCGGGTAACGGAGGACGCTTTCGCAAATTGGACACTGATATTTCTTCTCTAAAGGGTACACGAACAATCGCAGGTCAATCTTTTCTTTTTCCTGTAAGCTCGGAGCAGGACTCCCTCTACTACTCTCCCGAGATCTGGCGCTGCCAGTTGGACTGTGATTCGGGTTTCCACCGGTCATGTTATTTTCCTGAATATTCAAAGATCAACATTAATCCACATTTTTAGTCTCTTTGCACGTCGATGCCGCGCAAAAAGTAAGCAAACACTTCTAAGCGGCTAGGGAGACTCGTATAAACATTTCATGTGATATTCCGGACGCCTTTGTATAAAGATAAATGGAGGGTATTCGTTAGAAAACTCAGTGTTTTGTCAGTCAATCAACTACAATAAATAATTGAATAGAAACCTTTGCAAAGAAATAATATTATTGGTTACAATCGGACAGATTTTTTCTGAAGTGTCAATCAATAACGCCGGCTTAATACAAAACTGCGGGAGCGAGAGCGATTCACTAACGCTAAATGGATACTTCTTTCACACTGATTCGCTGAAATTTTTTTAGTTTTTAGGAAAACGCGTAAAAATGAAATAATATGCAAAGTGTGATTTCATCAGCTTGCACATTCGTCTTTTGCGTTGACGGTCAAAACCTTTAGTTTCCATGGAAACAAGATAATCTAAAAGTCTAATGAATTGCGATTGTTTAAAAACTGATAACTTCAACCGGTTGGAAACGGAACGAGTGTCATGTGAGGTGTCAGTTAAGGACAAAAGCAGTGAAAAATAACGATATCCTGCAGAAATCTAAATGTAGTCATGATATTGAAGTTTGTTTTTGGCCTCTCGGTTTGAGGCAACGATATATTTTCTATCAAGCCTAAAATATGAAATGAAAACAAAATATTTCCGGGACGTTGCGATTAAAATCATAAAATACAAATCAGCGAAGTAGGAAAAAATCATATCATGTGTTACGTCACGGAAGGCGAGCTGATGATGGTTACGATACAAGTTTATGACTTGAAGGAATTTTTTTTCGACACTAATTGTTTTAAAAGGCAGTAGTTTTTAAGTCTCGAAAGCAAGTAGTACAGTTTTTGATAACAACTATTTTGCAACTGGCACAAAACTTGGTTGGAAATTAATAAAGATGACATCTCAACGCCGCAGAGGTAGTGAACTAATTCGAAAACCGTGCCGCGTAAACTGAAGTTCTCCATTCAGTTCGGCATTGTGCAATAAATCGGCATGTTTTTTCCCAAATGACTTCGCACATCAGTTGATAAGTGTTTATTTTGACATTGTCAGAACAATCCCTAACAATGAAACTATTATCTTTATCAGCAGTTCAGGTGCTCAAAAATTGACGTAAGGTTGTAATCAACTGCTTTAGCGACCAGGTACGCATTCATAACAGTGAAAACATGGCAGCTCTAATTAAGTGGCATGTTCGCTCTGTGCACGTACATTAGTTGACCTCAGATTAAGATTATTTATGGAACGCTCGCTCGTACAACTTCATAGTGTCCGCAATTTTTCTAACGGTTACTAGTAATTTTAAAACTTCTTTTAAACTGTGAGCTTGGTTAAAGAATGCTATGGGAGGTACAGGCAAAAATATAAGCCCAATATTCTTGTCATTCGTGGATAAGTAAGCATCGTCAATGCCAATCTTAGCCACCCCAACCTTTAGAACTTGCCCAATTTTCGCTTGCAAAAATTCTCTGTACGATAAAACTGATGTAATTTTCACATGAACGTGACATTACCCTGCGGGCAGGAAATTTAAAATCATTTCTCCTGAAACATGCAGTTTTGTTTTCGTAGTCGAACGTTATCGCTCAGAGCGCCAAGAAAAAAAGCCAAAAGATCCCGAATCAATCAATCAGTCTTCTTAATACCCAACGAGGTTCCATTTATTTGAAATATAACCGAATCATTTTATTGCACGGGAATTTTTAAGATTTTGCTATTCCTCACCAGCCCGGGGTCAAGTATTTCTGGAGCTCGTTTTGGCTTCATTCACTTGCATCCCTCTACAATAATGTAATAACAACCTAAGATAATCGGCGTAGACCAAAAGTTATTAATAAATTTCAAGAGAAGAGAAAACGATTGCGATAAGTTTAAGGTACCTCATTGTCGGGGTATTTTTCCCCATTTTGACTGGCATTTCCGTTGATTTGTGGCGAATCCTGGGCCTTCTTTACATTTTGGCTGGATCCGATGTCCGGCATTTTGTTAAACAACTCAAAAGATCGCAACTTCAGTCGGAAGATATCCGCAAAAAAGCTATAAAGCGACGAACAGAACTTGTATAAACCCACTTAACCGCAACATCACCTGCCCTCTGTTAACTTCCATATTCTGACCAATCACAGGACGGATACCATGCAGCATTCACCTGTCCGCTTCAGACGTTCGCCGCTTGACCAATCACGTCGCGCGTTTTATTAAAGATTACGTATTTGTTGTCATGCCCAACAAAATAAACTGAGAGAGCACATTTTTACCAACGAATAATTCGGGTTTTAATTGATGTATATTAAAAATGAATCTGAAATTTTTGCCTTCTAGGTTCATATTAAGTGTTTGTTCCGTAAAATATTTGTATGACTTGACCAAGGACATTGTGGTGTCACCACAAAAACAGTTTTACTTATAATAAATCATATTGAAAGATCCCTAAGCCCTTCCTTTTGGAAGATTAGCTATAAATAGCACCAGCAAGAAATATAATGAAATTTGTTGAACATCCACAACTAAGAGACCACAACTCATGCACGTTTGAAATCACTGAAAGGTGTTATGGCAACTACTTATTTTAAAACCTGTCTAAAGACGGCAATTAATTTGTCAAGGGCTACTTCCATTCTTAATCGATGCAGAATATTTCTGAATAAGAACCTCAAGCCTTTTTATTATCCGTGGATTAACTTGTTTACTTCTTTTCATATATATATTTTTTTCAATCAGACACTCCCCACTCCCTCCGCGTTTTCGTCTTTATTATGGCCAAACCAGTGTTAAAAGTTTCGGCAGTGAATCGTTTGTACTTGTTGTTCATCATAAGGTACAACAGCATCGGCGAAAGAAGCCTCGAGACTCAAGCAGGGCTAACTCACTAGAACGCAGGACGAATGATTAACAGGTAATATGGCACAGCACGTGTTGGCAAAACGGACCTTCATTTTATGACTTTCAGAGAATCAATAATTTGATAAGAAATTTCTTACACTTGCTTCTAAAACTGAGATGAAAGTGGTGAAGAGCTAGTAGGCTTTTGTAGCGAATCCTTAATGTTTTTCTAACTATATCGTTATTTCTATTTCTGAAGGGGTCAATTCATATCATTTATAGACAGGTGAAAGTGCGAAGTTCGAGCTATTTCCAAACAGTTTTTTGCTGACGAAATCTCCCGGTTGTCATAACAACAGATGTAAGATTCAGGCAGGCCTTGAAATTTCTACATTTTTTCAAGAACGTGCGAAAAACATTGACTAGGTCGTGTCTGCCATCTAAGACATCTAATTCTTTCGTCACCACGTTTTTCGTGGCAAAGCAACTTCAGTGTGATAAATAAAATGAAGGCTATAAATAGATGTTCCCGAACTTCCATGCACGTCATCGATGTGCAAACGTGAAGGAATGCGAACTCGCGATCGCACAAAACAACAAATAGAATTCTATCTAAATCGCAGAGTGGCCTCGTGAAGGAAATTATTCAGAATTGCCAAGAAAGGCGTTCTCAGGTAAATGTAAGGCAAATCAACCGTTTTTCGTTTTCTTCCAATGTTCTATTTTACATTTTTACACCATTATTTTTGAAAACAATCTTCATACTATATTTATTTTCAATAGCGTGGAGAATTTTTAGTCATCGTTGCATTATAATGGCAATATGACACCAAACAGAACAACTTTCACTTTCCAGCAATTAACTTCTTTGCGCTAATACATAGACTACCTTCCTCGAACATATAATGACTCGACGCGACATCTTGCCGCACTTTTGACAATCACGTCAGTATCTTGAATTTGTTCTTACTGTTTTCAAAGAAAGCATAATTTTAGTTATTCCTTTTTGCTGTCGTAGAAATTACTCTTTCTTGTGCCTGGTTCTCAGAGGACGACGAAGCTCATAAATGATTGATTCTGATTCTAAAGGCTTACCTTATTGTGTGCTAACACCTCTCGAAACGTGTAATGCAGGAATCGGTATTGACTTTCTATGGTACTTGAAAGGCGGGGGTAAAACAAACAGCAATTTTCATTGCGAAGATTCTGTATAGGATCTGCAACAAAGTTCTTGGCTAATAGCGGTTTAAAAATTATTGAGGTCTCGATGATACCCGATGGGATATAAATGTCATAAATTGTTTTAATCTGCAAGATCTGCAAAGTAACAAGCTCGAAAAATTATGCCTTTCATAATTTGGCGGCCTTTTCGTCTTGTCGATGTGAAAAGGTAAGAGACCGTTTGTCAAAATTTCAATCAGAATGCAATTTTATGCCTTACTACCAGCGTAAACTAGGAAAAATAGCCAAGTAAGGGGATTATATAAACAGCCTGAAAAGATTTTCCTCTATTCATTGCTAGGGCAATGGAGGAAAATCATAAGACTAAAATCCGGGACTTTTGAGAGGTACTATTTTCGAATCTTTTGGCAAACGTTTAAAGAAAAGCGGCCAGAAAATATATTTCGGGGAAAACACAACAATATTGCACCGCAATAGACCTTATTAACGATAGCCGCCATGTTTGTTTTCACATTGTAATGCAAATTAGGTACGTTATTTGTGAGGGGACAAACAAGCCTAAATCATAACCCTGGTAATGCAGTTGTACTGAGCGACAACGGTAAAAGGCGGGTATCTGGCGCCTTTCAAATAACGGGAAATTGTGGCTAAGGGTCGGACACCCTGACAGAAAACCCTGGACCCTGGGTTCGGCATGGGGCCAATCCCCCCATCCCGTAACAAATTATTGATTACGGAAGCCAGAACATGGGGAGCAGCACAACTACTTGCCTTACTCCAAATGATGATTTTATTACATGGGAGGATGGGTTAATGACGGGAACAGGTATAAGCCAAAAGGAAGCCTGTTCACTGAGGGAGTCGTTGGTTTCACCCAAGTCTATTATTAAGATAGGAACGTGGAACGCCAGAACGTAGATTCCGGCCCTATACCCACCTAGGGTTATGGCCATAAGTCAAGTCATGCTTTTGTTTCTGTTTTGTGGTTTAAACATTTTAAGTTTAACGCGATTTGGGCACTTCATGAAAAAAAAACGGCTTGCGTAGTTAACAAGTCAAGTAATCGAGTAACTATTTCAAACTAACCTTTTACCGAAATCATTATTCCATAACCTGGCTCTCAAATTTGGCTTTACCGCAGCTACTTCACTATTTAGACCGTCCTATTTTCTGAGAAACGGCATCATTTCAATGTTTGCCCCCTGGCAGACAACGTGGCTATTTGAATTATACAATATGAAAACCATCATGGCGGCTATCGTGAATATGGTCTATTTATGGCAGGTTTCAAAATAGTTGACAAAACGGTAATTAACTCACATTCTTCAATATAATAATTACGACTTTCTTAATGGCTCGGATTAAACTGCATCCCGGATCTTCATAATCGATTTAGTACAAGCAAAAGACATCCGAGAAGATGCAGGAGACGTTACCTACGGTTTTTCGTCCTTATCCGAGAAGACTAGAACGTCTAACCATTGGCAGATGTCATTGCAAAGGCAGCACATTCTCCTCAGTTATTTCAAGACCCTGAGTGTTGGTCTGGTCTGGGACTCGAACCCGAGACCTTCCGCACAGCAGTCCGGCGCTCTACCAACTGAGTCAACCAGGCGGTGCTCAATGTTAGCTGTTATAGAGAGATCCCCTCATCTAGGCCATCTTGTGTAGTTATAATCACCAACGGAAGTCTGAAAAAGGGTATGTCCGCATGGCTGTCTCGGGCTCTCTCAAAATTCGAAACAGTTGTCTTTTTCCTTTAGACAGTTGATCATAGGACAATTTGCTGTGTTTCACACTGAAGATATGTAGGGCGACTTTCAACCTCTTTCAGCTTATCAAAATGCGTTCTTTACATTGATAATAAGCGATCCTGTCTTTGCATGAATTTCAGCGCCAAACAACCAGACCCCTCGACCCTCCCCCTGAATCCGCCACTGAAATGGTCAATCAGCATGCAATGGACAAGGAGCGAGCGAGCACGACATCACCTCTCAAATATTCACCGAATATTGCGCTAGCAATTTCGCGTTCATCCTACAGATTTTAGAGCAAGAGTCGCTTTTTGGCAAAAAGAAGAGAAAAGAAAGCTACTGGGCCGTATCGTTTACAAATAATTTCTCTCAACAATATTCTAGGTGTAAATAACCGCCGATTATTTAGTTAGAAGAAACTAATTGATAGGCAAACTGCGTTAAAACACAGCTCTTAGCCGATTCCTTTCCAAGATGATTTTAATTCAAATTTAATTTTAAACAGATTTTGTTTCCCAAAAATGTTAGGAAATTCACAGCACCACACAAAAGTGCTGCTCATTAACTTCCATTTGAATGGTCACATATTAAACAGGGTTTCATTTAGACAAGTGGTATTTTATTCTTCTGTTGGCCAAAGTGGGGAACGAATCAATATGCATCGTTTGAGAAAATGACTTTATTTACCATGTAAAAGGTCAAAAAGGTTGCACGTACGCGATGATCCAGACTGAGTAAAATCAATAGACCATATATTGGACTGGAACTAACTTGAAATAGAGGCTAATTCGGGGAAATATCAAGATTTCCCCGCATTAGCCTCCATTGCAAGCTAGTTCCAGTCCAATACCGGGAAGACGAATATGGTCTTTTACATGAGCTAAACATTACGCGAACGAAATTTTGTTCGCACATCGACCAGCAGCTGATATTTTAAGGTGGCTCAAAACAGTTTCCAGCACTTAGATTTTGATGGGTCGTTATAACCACTATCACTTGATGCTACAATCTGGGTATCAAAAAACTACCCAATCATTGGTGAACACGTTGTTATAATTTTCGTGACGCAATAGGTTACCATAGCAACAGTATGCCCTGCTAAAAACACCCTTAATTAAAGCTTTAGGGGGTTATAACTCAAAAATTGCACGGTGAAATTTTTTTATACCATTCAATTTTGATAAGCATGATAAGACACAACTTTTGGCAAAGTTTAAAAAACATTCTGTCCATAAGGTTCAGAGCCACCTTAAATTTTCAAAAACTGCTGTCAATCATTGTTACGACTGTAGAGCCGAGTGAATGCAACGGTACGATGAATGCAACTCAGCAATATTCGGTTGTTGTGGTCCATGGTAGTTTCAGACGTATCAAACGCATTGTTTTTAAGTGTAACATAGCCTCTCTGACCGGGAGCGAAGACGACGGCTGTATTCGCAGGCTAAGTGTAACACGACTATTTTGTTACTAGTTAACGGTGTGCAAACTGTCTTTACCAATTTTTAATAAAGTTTTACATAGATTCTAATATTTTTCTTTTTCTTGTTTCTTCATAATGATAAAATCACGAAAACTGTGGTCAAAGCTCTTTCAAACACACGGAAAACCTTCTAAGAACTGTATCCGACTACAGCCAACACAGTACAGCATAAATAGGAATTTGTAAAAGTGGGTTCCTGTGCCCGTGAACGTTTAATTTAAAACACGTACCCAATTAAACTTGGGGCAAACGTTGTGCGAAGAAAATATTCTTATTTGGACAAGTCTCCAGGTGAAAACTCTATAAACACAAGCATTTCCAACTATAGCACACAGAACTGCTTCATTTCGGTGTTGTTCGATAATGGAAAAGTCTTGAGATGACTGTTAGATGACGGTATTTTGACGGCTTCCTGTCTGTCATGATTCATTTTCAACCCATTTAAGTGATGTCCATTGCGGCCTTGTGCTTTCACTAGATTAGTGAGCCTTTCCACTTCATTCGCCAATGTCTCGATGATTTTTCTACACTTCCTTCTTTCCTTGTTAATCGTCGTGTTCAGTTCTTCGACTTTCCTTTCCAAATCTTCGTTCCTCTGACGTTCGCTGTCGATCTGAAGGTGCAATTCGCCAATTTTCATTTCAAGTTGCCGGATTTCCCAGTCGGATCCAGGCTCCCGAATAGCTTCCTGGACCGCAACTTTGGGTTCCTTAGCAGCCAACTGCTGTTTCAACTACAAGAAAAGTTATTCAAATACGATTAGTGAGCGGCTTGTTATAAGTTGACATAGTGTATAATACTTAGCAATTAGACTACGAGCCCGAGTTTTCTATGAGCGAATAGTCAACGAGGCGCAGCCGAATTGACTATCGCTCATAGAAAACGAGGGCGAGTAGTCTAACTATTTTAGTAAAAACTCAAAAGGGTGGGGCAAGCAGCATCTCATTGAAGCGGCAATACCATTGGGCGTTGAAACAATAGAGAACACTCCTAAACAAAGCCTCTAGCCCTGATAACAAAGAAGTCTATTGCTAAGGAGAACGAATGAAAAAATATGTTCACTGTAGTGCCCGCGCTCGGAGCAACACTATCAGCTCATAGTGCCCGTCCGAGGAAAATACCCGGATGTGTAGTGCCCGTTCGTGAAATTTTTTTGTAAACAAGCGGCTATTTAGAGCATTTCTTGTCTAGTTTTGATTTAGTTGGTTTCTTGTCTAGTTCTAATTCGTTTGCTTCAAGTCTTTCGTCAAAAAAGTTATAAAAAATAATTCAAAAGGCTCGATTTTTAATAGGCGCGTGCGGAAGAAAATTTAGTGGTGAACAATAAAGACAATAGCGAGTTTTTGTCTCGGAACTATCGGCTGATAGTTGCCCCTTGGAAATTTGATGTTCTTAAAAATAGCATATTTAAGTCATACAAAGTCGTTCTGTTTGAGTCTGTCGAGAATAAGTCATTTGTAAGGTGCCGGTAGTTGTTGACATTTGCTAAGTGACGTTTGTTCTGAGTTTGTGTAACAGCTTTATAGAGTCAGTCGTTGAAAGTTTGTTCTGTGGTTAGTAAGTCGGTGGTGTAGAGAAATACATCACCATTTCTAGTCGTTCGTTTGTGTTCAATCAGCCTTGTTAAGGTTTCCGATGTATTTTTGAATAGAAGGTGACTTGGTACCCTTTTGCACTATATCTAAAATATCCTGCTTCCCACACTGAATCGAACTGAAGATTTATGGTCATTTATAGTTGGGCACTAAACAAACAAACAAGAAACTTGTTAAAAACAACAAAATTCACCACTTTCTTCGAATTGGTCCCCGCATCCATCCGGGACTGCTCAAGTACATACCTTCTTGTAACTCCTCCCAGTTTTCTCAAGGGACCTGTAAGTCTTGATGTACTTCTGATGCTGCGCGTGCGCCATTTCTATAGTCCTCATGGCGGCGACTGCGCACAGCTGGCTGGCATTGCTCTTGACCACGTGATCAAACGAGGAGTCCTTACCAGACTCCCATTCGTCAAAATGTTCTTCCCATAGTTCCTCCTCGTAGACGTTGTCTCGCCCCAGGGCTAGCACAGGGTCGTGCTGCTCCTTGCGATTTAGTTGAATGAGTTTTTCGCTGAGAATATCCTGATTTTTTTCATCTTCCTAGAAAATCAAATTAGTTGATACGATAGGTATTCAAATTACTCTTGGTATATTTTTCAAACTTTTCCCACGTGTCGCGTGAGTTGATCGGTGTCAACATTAGTATTCGAAATATAATCATTTCAATTATCAAACGAGAATATCATTTTAAATGATCACTTAAGCTGAATAAATAAAAACGCTTTGGCATAAACTTTGCATGATAAGACAGATGTAAAAAGCATCCAAGCGATCAATATGATTCAGTACCCAAAAGAACGCTTGGTGTGTGCTCACAAATTAAATCGGATTAGTTTTAAAGTCGCGTATTAAAAGGATTGTATTGAAAGAAAAAAAAACAGGAAAATGTACGATGTGCTTCGATCTTACTGAATGCTTCTTAAATGATTTAGGCTTGCTATCCTTGATAGGGCTAACGCTCGAAACGTCAGCACTTGAATCTCTTTACGGTGGCCAATTGACATTATCAACCCAGTTGATAGAACCAAATTATATCACTAAAAACCCGTTCGAGTATTTAAAATCGACATTTAAAAAACGACAAATAATTACTACCAGATGCTCTTGTATGTGGTATTGATTTCCCGCTAAAACACATCCTGTCCGCAGAGAAACCAATGGGTTCTTTGCATTGTGAAAGCAACCAGAAAATCGATTTGATCACACGCCAGTAATGTTGGAAAACACCAAGTTCCAGCACGTGATTTTAATTCTATTTTTTGTTGACCGCCCGCTGTTGAAATAACTCAAAGCATTCAAAATGTTGATTTGATGAGGTTCAATAGTTCACTTGTGTTGAACTAAAAGGAAATGGATAATTCGTGCCGTCATAAAAAGCCTTGGGGTTAAGATATGTGCACAATTTTACCGAAACAACGGGGATCAAACAGCGTTTAAAATCTTTTGTTTTGATGATTTTTTTGGAGACCGTGGCTGAAATAAAACTTTTCACGTTAGAAATTGTGGACTAAAAAATCGGATGAAACGGACAGAAATGAGGAGAAAGTAAATTACCTTTTATCGCGAACCTTCCTTCGTTGACAAACCAGGCCATTTAATGATATCGGTTAGATAAACTTCTACAACTTTGTAATATAATTGAAAATCAAGGCGATATCTGGAACGCAGTTCTCTTCTTTAGAGGCAAATATCTGCATAGAAACCTTAAAATCTGCGGAATTCTGAGAGCAGATAAAGGTTTTCAAGGTTTTCCTGAATTGGCGATAAGAAGCCATTATCCACTCACGCTATAACTGAAGTAGGAACAAAAACTATGCGCAAAATTTTTCCACGTTTCCTATGAAATATTGATTGACTTTTAATAATCCTGAACGATTTCGCTATCTTAAACGGAAAACTAGCTTCCCTAAATCCTGTTAGAACGAGCATTAGTGATTATTGACCACCCAGGCAACACGTAGTTGTAAAATTGAAATTGCCCGCGTCCACGGTCCACAACAGAAAGAGAGCCATTTGCTATCAAATGTCGGCAAACATCTTCGACCAGCTTGCGTGCGGTTTCCCGCGCTAGTTAATAAACCACTGAAACTGAGGTAAAGTTATCGGCGCTCTTCGATATCTTCGACTCACTAACTTCTGATCAGATCAAGGTTTTCAAGTCCATCTTGAATGATCCTCTGAAATTTCGTCGCTTTCCGCGGGGAGTAAATTCAAGACGGAGTTAATAAATAAATTATGAATGTAATCGGCTAGTGTGATTTCGCGAAGTTTACATAAATTCGCTCCTCCATGAAGCGAGATTATACAACGACTTATTGCAATAATCTTACGTGACGAGCCACGTCGCGAAAGACGAGCCAAGCCACTTCAGAGAAAGCGAAAGCGGCTAAATTCAACATAGGATAAAATCATAAAGGTAAATTCTAATTTCCGTCCAAACAGCGCGTCCACAGGAGAAAAGATCAGAAGTTCATAGCTTGAGTATTCAATGAAAGCGCGTATTGGATTGTGTACTTTAGCTGCTTTATAATAAACACGAAATGAATACTATCAAAACTGTACAATACAAACCAGCAACAAGTCTATAATCTCCTCCTTGAGCTGAAGTTCTGCTTCCAAGAACAGCAACAATTTCATCATATTTTCGAATCTGCTTTGATCTCCGGGATTGAAAAACTCTCCGCAAGGAGAGAATGCCATATCGGACGATTCAGACGCGAAACGCGCGCTCGTTTGCTAAAAGGGATGCCGTGAAGCGCCGTACGATAACCAAAATAACAGAAGCTTTTCTGATTTTGTCGACTGCACTGTCACATCTGTTGATGGTCGACAGTCAAGTTTTCGCACTCCAATGACGTGCAAACTTCCCTTTGTTTGGCGGAACTGAACTTAATTGTCATTCAATTGAACGCCATGGTTGTTACGTCAGTGCAAGTATTTATGGCGCTCGAGAGCCGAGAGGTCGCTTGGCTTTTGTCTGCGAACGTCCCAAACTTTCACAAAGAAATAGTCTCGAATATTTTATCAAAGATCACTCGGTATTATAAAATTTTGAAGAGCTGAATTGCAATCTCAGCTATCACTTTCAAACTACTTGCGATTTTGTATGACAAAAGAATTTTTCTGTGCAATTATGTTAGACAAGTCAATAGGGCCGCGCAATTCAGCTATTCAGTGCTTTGTGTGTAATGAATCGATATCTGCATGCCAAAAGTTTTAAAAGACATATCGGTATATCAAGGGTATGAAAAGAAGGACAATATTTAATTTCCTATCAGTTGGTTTGAGTGCGTTGTGCCCAATGATAAAACAGGCATCTTTTACAAATGACAAGCGTTGTGTAACTGTGAAAAATTGGCCGTCAAAAGAAGATAAGAAACCCAAGACGGAAGCTCAACGTAAATGGTAAGAGGCAGGCATTTAAGTTTCGTAATCTTTAAGGAAAATAATAGACAGTTTTAGCAAAAATGGATTACAAGCAGTACAAACAGATTTTAGAATTAAATTACTTGACAAGTTAGTACATGTTTTTTCACCACAAATGGACAAAACGTAGAAATTTTGCACTATAGTTCATTGCTTATATAAACACCATAAAAAGACGCAATAAACTTAAGTGAAGCCGAAAAAAGAGGAAGTTCGATAAGTCAGGCTTTGTCATTTTTTTCTAAGTTGAGAAGAGTAGAGAAAATAATGAATGGAAAAACAAAAGATCAAGATTTTCAACCTTGGAAGATATCAATGGGAAAAGGTAAAGTTGTAATAAGAGTGACAAAAAAGTTGACTTGTTTACTCTCTTTTGCAAAAATTGCGAAAATTTATCTCAGTAACACTGAACAACGACAATGTCCATAACTGGGCTTTCAACACGGCTAAATTTAGCTTAACGTTGTTTGGGCAACTTAAAAATAACGGGTCTTTTCTTCAAGGTGGCGGAAACTGATCATTCAGTAGTCGCATTAAAATTATTGCACTGAATTGAAGACGGAAGGGGTCAGAACAAGAACTTGCCCTTGATTACAAATATTAACGTGAAGAGAAATATAAAACAGACCCATAGATCTAACTTCGACTCTAAGAACGAGGAAAAGTCCACCAGTGCCTCAGGTTTTCAAAGTGTCCTCTCTGTAATCCGTTTCAATCCTCGATCATCGCTCGCGCGCCGTCCTGGTGAGAACCGTTCTACAAAATCTAACCATCCGTTGCTGGGTTTCCCATGCTCTAGGACCGACAGGGTATGCTTAAAATCGATAAAAGTGTGTGCTCCTTATGTGTCCTTGTGTATGCTTGCCCGCATAACAGGCGGCTTTGCGCATTAATGACACAGATCTGCGCAAAGCTCCCAGGCTATAAGTCTGTGTGATCAAACATTAGTGCTATTTTAGTGTAGATTTAGTTTTAGGGAAGTGATTAAGTGGCTGTTTAATTTAATTTACTAATCAACACTACACGTAGGAATTTAGACACAGACAGACACACCCTTCGCAATGAAGTGTTGATGTCGCCAAGGTACGTTTTATTAATTTGGTTAGCCCGAGAGGGACATGGGGTGAACCAAGCTCGCCACTTGTCGCCAGTACTACTCGTTTTTCCTCGTACGTCGACCACGTGACCAAAAGCAACTCTGAAAACCTCACCCACAACAGCATTTCGGACATGCGTATTTTGCGTTTGAATGCCATGTTTAACGAAACTAAACTCACCAAGTGTCAGCAAATTCGGAATGGCTATTACTTTCAGCTTCACTAAAATTAGTTGTTCCTCAGGGTAGCCAGGGTGGCTGGTAATTTCTATCTCATATACTTTGATGTCGCGATTATACCAGTTTGTTACCTGGATCGACAGGAATGGTATAACACGAATTTCTAATGATTGGTACACAAGTTGTGGCCGTTTTGTAAACTCAAAATTTTCGTTAACTCAAAATTAGGAAAGAAAAGACGTATACAAGGTAGATGAAAATTATTTTTAATAAACCGTGTAAATTCATGTAATTAATATATTAAAACGGTTAATTATTTAACTACCCATCTGAGGTTAAAAATAGCCAGAACGGCAATATTCCTTTTAGCTAAGTATATCATTAATTAAATAATTAAGTAATTACAATGATGATGATTTAATATGATTCGCAAATACTCATCGCATAAAGATAATTTTTAAAAATACATTGTGATTATATTTTACAATACTTTTCATTACTCGTTATTGTTAGCGCTTAGCTCAATTAAACTTCAGTTCAATTGTATTTTGCGTTGGCAGCGCGCCTTTTAAATCGCTTTTATTTGGTCGAGATTTACCAATCTTTTTTCAAAATAGTTCGTAAATTTTTGGACAACATAAATTTCAATTTTCACAGACCTTGGTTTCATGTTTATCAAAATAAAATCCCCTTTTGCTTTTAATTTAGTTGCTCCAGTTGCTCTGGTAGGCCCTGAGGAAGCCCTTAGCTCTAGCCCCATAATATTATAAATAAACAGTACCACATAAAGGGACTACTCACAACCTCGTTCCCATTGGAAAAGACCCTGGGGACGAGGTTGGACTGCTCAATTGGTTTCAAATGAATGGTAACACACTAGGTTTCATCCATCCCGTAAGTAACATTTTTAAAGGGAAAGGTGAGATAAGGAGTAAAGCCCATCATCCAGTTTCCTTGGCATGAAGTGACTTAAAGTATTTCTACTCCCCCCTGGATGGGATGCTAGTCCATCGCAGGGTTACATCCCCAGAGAGGGACTAGGTACCTTAAGCAAACCACGACGGCAACATCAACGAGAACGCCGCTAAACAAAAGATTTAACGAGCACTACAGTAGCTCTACAACTGCGTTAAAATTCCTTGTACATTTCACTGCCGTCCTCTGCACAACAACAACGTGAAATGACCAAATTCTGAGTACTTTGGAGAACGTGAACCTCAACGGCTAAATTTCCGTTTTGCGTTTGAAAATAAACGTCGTCCTTATATTTTCTACAAGAGCTACGCTTGAAAGCGATAGATACCTCGAACACATCAAGGCAATTTCGAGATTCGTTCGTAAAATATAAATTCATTTTAACCAGGCGTCGTCCTCCCCGTCGCCGTCGTCATTGCCTAAGCCTGAGGCTCGAACCAGGACCTTTCGACCGGATTTCAGCACACTAACCATTAGGCCACAGTATACCAACCATTTTCATCACTTAATCATCTCTTAACTTTTTTGGCCTTGATGGCTATCATTGTCAATTTCCTTCTATTTGAAGACAATTCCAAACATCGCAAAAAATGACTTCCAGCACAGCCCCTTAGAAGCACTGAATCGCAACTGACAACCGGGAATCAAATCACGTTCACATCAAATCTTTAAATTCGAAAACTCTCCTTCTTCCCATCAATGTGCCTCAGCCGCAAGTAGACATCAGTACCCAGGCCCTCCATGGACTGCAGCTGCAGCGACCCTCCAAGATATGTCGCATAGGCTCGTGACGTTGGAAGGCCAAAGCCCCAGCCTGCCATGGGACCCCCGCTGGGGGAATTGTTTGTGTGTCCTGAACACATTTCAGAAAAGATATTGTCATTGTCAGAAGGCCTTATGGTGCTGCGATCTCCCATGGTGGTAAATGAATACTTGAAGATGTCCAGCAGCTTGGACTCAGGAATGCCACCCCCACGATCAGAAACCCTGTGGAGAAAGGCATTTAAAAAATTACTAGTAAAAGGGGCTAAGTCAAGGTAGTTTGATTATTTCTATACATTTACATTCATTATGAGCTCTAAACTTCAATTTAGCAAGGAAACCGTCTTTTAATGGTAAAATAATGATCACGCAACGAACAAGAATGATTTCTGGCTGTCATTCTGAGCATAATAAAGACATTCCTTCATACACACTGACATCAAGAGATAAACTACAAAAACATCAGGCAACATTTTTCGATTTTTTTACCCAAACATTGTTTAAATCTTTTCCAATTTTGCCCATCTCTGCCTCTTAATGTTTTATCTGTTTCTTTTGAATTCTTCTGCAGCTTTAAGCCATTATTGTATTTTAGGTAATTCAATGGCCAGTCAGTGGTCAGTCCGGAAATAGACCAGAGGTTCTTACATAGCAAGAATTTTATATCTCCGGGAACAATGACATCTGTTCTTTAGCATGCTTTCCAGACAAAAAGAAATCCAACAATAATATAGTTAAAAATTATCAACAAATTATTGGGTGTCAGTTTTCCTTAAGGTCATTCCCCTGTATTGCATTGCGCATCCTTACTCCGCACGATTTATTGCGTCATCAGCGCGTGCACCTAAAGAAAACTGCGGCGTTTTATTTACGGCTTTGCTCGTGAAGGAGATAAATCGTCGTTTTCTCGTAAACGAGTATGGTGACCTATATTTTTTTACCCTTTTTCTGAGACTAGCAATCACTTTCTTCCTATAACAGGAATATAAACAAATTCCCATTGCAGAAAAATAAATAATCGACGGAAACGTGAACTTATTGAACAGATATTGTGGCCTCGAGATCACTGCATACTAGTAACAAGTTGAATCAAGGTCGACTGGAAATGCGTGCTTTCATAATGAAACATATATTAAATTGTTCCTTGAAGGCGATACAGTATATCTATAGTTTTTTCCCTTGTTTTGCTTTCTCCCTATTTTTTTCTTCTCTCATAAGACGTGGCATGAGCTAGTCAAATGAAAACATTTCTGAAGCTGATATTTTAACGAATTATGGGGTATTTTCAAGGTGCTCCTGCTCCTAAACGAATATGGGAACCCCTCTTTTTCATTACAAAATTTAAATTCCCTTACGATGAACAACAAATGGGCAAAGTTTGAACCAAAATCTATTGTCAGTTCTATTTCAGGGGAATGACCTTAAGTGCATGTGCCACACAATTATGACTTGAAAAGGCTGGGTTCATACTCATGACTTTCCAGGACCTTTCACATATTCCCATAACCTAAATTTGGTCATTTTCTTAGAGATTTTGAAAATTTCTTGATTGACGGTGAGTACCATTTTCTCATTTTTGTCGCAAAAACAAAAGCTGCCAAACTACTTATTTTTCACAATGAAAATCATTTTCCATTACTTTCCACAGCCCACACTAATTCCATGACTTTGCAGACCTGGAAACTAAAGTTCTAAAACTCCATGACTTTCCAATTTTTCCATCACCTGTATGCACCAGTTTGAGAGAGTTGTGTGCTGTAGCTGTTGTTGTTACCTGACAAAGAATTCTGTGTCATTGCTACACAGCGTCACAACAATATTTGGCACTTCAAGAGGTGTGTCAAGGTGATGTTCAACACTGGCTCTGGAAGAGAAATAAATGAACAATGGCTGGTTCCCTCTATGCCACTTGTTCGCAGGGAATCATGATGGTTGTATTGAACTCCATGCACCAAGTCTTGAAGACGCCATGCGTGTGACAAATACAACTACAATGATTCCTTGCATGCAAGTCTCATAGAGGGAATCAGGGATTGGTTAATGCTAGTGTACTATCAAGTTATTCTGCGAGCAGGAAGTTTGGAGAGCACAAAAGAAGAGTTGCTCAAGGCATGGGCATAGCCAGTATTATTCAAAGGGGGAGGGGGTCTCACCCATTGTCCCATTGTACTCGCCAGTTTGTCACATTAACATCCACATTGTGTTTTACTTGTACTTAAAAAATGTCTCACAAGGGGGGCAGGGTTACAGGCACCCCAGGACCCACCCTGGCTACCCCCTTGCAAAGCAATAGTTGAGAACAACTCTAGCTTCTTGAGTGCTCTCCAAACTGTTCCCAGGTGCACCATAACTCATTCTATAATGTGCACAGCTAAAGGACGAACCAATTGTTTCATAATATTGCTTGTGGAGATGTACATCAAAAGCTGTGCCAAAACACATGCAATAAAAGAGAATTATCACAAACAGATTTGCTTATGCTACCTGTATCAGCGTGCACTATTTCCAGGACTTTCAGATTAATGCAGATGGTGCATGCTTACCGATAATTAATCTGATTGTACAGCTTTGCTGGCTATGTTGTAATAACAAGATTTGAACGTCTTTGAGCTATTTATTGCACTTTTATGTTTACTCTTTCAATAAGGAAATTACTATATAGATAGTTTGCAGCAGAAATCAATACTGGCAAAGTATTTTGTAAAAGTCTTTGTTAATTTTGTTTTATCAAGGACACTAACCTCATGGCATTTTTGAGAAGTTCCTGGAGAATGTACTCTAAAGGGGCAGGAATGTAAGGAAAAACAGCTTTCTTGTGGCCATTGATGATAAGGCCTGGAGCTACACCATATGTATGTTCACACACTTGCCTAAAAATGATAGGTTGAATTAGTAGCAAGCTTCTGCAATAAAAAAAATCTTATTAGATGTTTAGTTGTGTAGTTTCGCTGAGTATTTTTACGAGTTGTGTCGTATGAAATTCTCAGCGATACTACACAATAAAATGTCTGATAAGAGATTTATTATCCAACATGCTAAACTGCTATGTCCATGCAGGGGAATTTCTAACCAGTTCTCCGGAGTACGAATACTGTGTGATATTTGTACTCGTTTTGGGCGTTATTTGTACTCTACGAAGCACAGTTGGATAATAATTGTGGTTATTTAAAGTGCACCTAACCCCAAAATATTTTTTTCACTAGAATAAACCTTTGCACCTTTTTACCAAATTCTGACTATTTATAGCATTCAAAAGTTACGATATAATTTGTGCATCATTTGTTCTACGACCGAGTCAGAAGGGGCGTGGGTCTATTCCCGATTTGACGTCACAAACTGATTTGCATTGCATGTTTACAAAGACTTGATGCGATGCAAATCATTTTGTGACGTCAAATCAGGAATAGACCCACGCCCCTTCCGACTCGGTCGTGGAACAAATGATGCACAGTTTTTCATAACGTTTGAATGCTATAAATAGCCAGAATTTGGTAGAAAGGAGAAACGAAAGGTGCAATACATTTCAAACTGGTGCAAAGGTATATTTTAGCAAAAAAAATATTTTGGGGTTAGGTGCACTTTAACAACATTTAACAAGGCGCTGTGAACCATGAACAGAATCACCCCAGACCAGGCCTTGAACCTGAACTGCTTGATTAAGAGTCCAACACACTAGCCATTGGACAACTGCACCGCCAATCATTCCATCTTTCCTTCCACTGAGATCAAAGTGTTAAATATACATGGAAGGCCATTGGGGCCAGTACAGAGGCTGGTCAGTGGCAAAAAGGGGTTTTTACCTGGCAAAATCAGCACTTCTTTCAACAATTTGTCTAAGGTTAAGATGAGTACAAATAATTCCAATGTAATTTGGCTGAAAAATAATAACAAAGTCAGTTATTAATAACTGGCATTCATGAAGCGAAGTACTACCAAACTGTATAAATTTTGATTGTTGGAGAGTATATTTATGAGTATAAATATTTCAGTAACAAACAAGACATGAGATTTTCCTCCAAAATCCCAATGGTACTTATTACAGCTCTCTGTCTGAGACTCATGCTAATTTGGTCATAAACACTGTTCATCAATCATGTGTGAATCTTCAATCACTTCTACTGCATGCATTTATCACATAACAGTTTTTTCTCCTTGATACATGTAACAAGCACACACAAAAAAAGAAAATCCAATTTAACTCTGCCGAGGGCAACAAAGAACTTTCGATTTGTCACAAGATCTTGATTCTTATTTTATTGCATCAGGGCTTATAATTTTGACCCAACATATCAAACATGATAGTCAGCTTGATATACACAAGGCTAAAAAATGTTTAAAAATAAAATATTAAAAACCAAACATTTTCGACTAGTGAGGTGTTTGGAAATGCAATGAAACTCTCTCTCAATTGAAACTAAAACTACAGAGAAAACGAAGAAATAAAATCATCAGATTTCCAAACCACTGTCACAGTTCTGATTTCCTTGGTTTAAATTATTATTAAATATTATTATTAAATTATTAAATCATTTGAGAAAACATATGCCAGCACTTTACCTTATCAATGCTAAGAGCAAGGTGATGTTCTGCCAACATACGGATTCCAAGACGGGAAGTGAGGGTGCGATTAAGAAAGGCATCTATTATTTCATACTGTAAACAAGAAAATTCCAGTGTGAGGAAAATTTACTGTTCACATCAATAACTTTTAAGCTAATGTTATTACCAAAATTGGTCATGAATTCCACCCAAAGTGAAATAATGAGCTGACTAATGGCAATCTGGTGTTACTCCTCACTTCAGAGTTCCACGGTGGTGGGTAAAGACAAAGCAGGAAAAGGATTCCCAAAATTGGCGGAAAAATCTTGCAACACTACATAAAATTTTGCAAAGAACTACGAAAGGGAACTACTAAGGAAAGGGGGGCAACTGGGAAAAAACTCCTCTCTTCCTCATTAAGGCACCAAATGACGTATAAGGCCTCCACAGTATTCCACCAGTTGGTCTGGTCCCGGGCTGCCTCTCGGGCCCCACCCCTTGACAGGTTAACTGATGCCAGTTCTTTGTGGGTTTGGCTTCCAAGCATCGTACCTCCTACCACAGATGAGTTTCCCCTCTGGCAACCCACAGCCTTCCTTTGAAAGTCTACTGTGTTGGTTTCTGTAGTTCCAGGCCTTCACAGCTACTGTGTAGCGACCCTGGGACCAAGGTCCCACTGTACTTCACCCTGATAGGCAGTCCCCTACTCTGCTGTTGCCCCCTCCCATGAACAAGGATGTTAGGATGTTAGTCTTTGGGAGGTCCTCTCTTCCTACTATTCAGAAATTTTGAAAATACAATAAAAAAATAAAATTTCAATTGGATTTATAATGTATTGGTTGACCCAACAGGCAAATGAAAAAGGCCTTTCCCCAATTATGTTTTACTGTTTTACCTATTAAAATACATACTTATTCAAACCCATTCATTGAATTAATTGCTTCTCTGGTTTTCCTTCACCTGGGCAATATTTAAATTTTACGCAAATTTTCCAATCAGTAAATTCAACATTAACTTACTGGTACATTCTTCTGACATTCATGGAATCCCTCTGCCAGATGAGTGACCACACTTTGATGGTCGTCCAAGAGCTGTCTGATGGTGCGATTGTATCTCTCCTCTCCTTCAAGAGTTTCCACCTGTAAAATTAAAAGAAGGTAAGTTAAGGTAAAGTCTCCATCGAGCCGGGTGGCCCGTACTGCCAGGGCTTATCCCAGCATTGCATGAAGCGCCTGAGAGAATTTCTACTCCCCCCAGGATGGGATGCTAGTCCATCACAGGGTTACCCCCCAGCACTAAATTCGCTGGTAACCATTTATATATCTGGGTGAAGAGATGGTTTGATCTGGAGTCCAATGCACTAACCATTAGTCCACTGCACCTCCCACAACTTTCAACAAATCAGAGCAAGCCTTTATTGTTTTGACACTACAGCCTGACTAGTCCCAGGTCTCTTCCTAGCATGGTTTCAAACCTAACTGGAAGTGAAATTTGAAGCTTTTGAATGGCTAAACTGCAGTCAATAAAAACCTATGTATATCCAAACTATCTTCAAATTTAATATCTGGATCCCATAGAGATTCCATTGTGGCCCCATGCCCCACTGGGAGTTATATGGAATAATGATGATGATGATTCCATCAAGAAAATAAAAGAATATATAAGTGTTGGAAAGGGCCAAAAACAATATACCAGTAATAATGCAAGACAACAATGCATTTGGCATTCAGCAAATTAACCACACTGTCTTTATAATGTCTTGGAAATTACCTCCTACATACCTTTGGATATTTCTGCAGCATGCTAAAAGCCCGAATGTATAACTCATACTGCAAAGTAAAACACAAAGTCAAGAGATCATTCAATTTAAGGTAGAGAAGATAAAAAATATGATATAATATGAACTTTAACAATAACATCTATATCTTGGGAATGCAGGTATCTTTAACAGGGCTTAAGGAACTTTCCAACACAACATGCATTTTGCACAAAATATATTTACAGTGCAATTTTGGGAGTATATATGGGTTCTACCAAAATTGTTTGACAGCCAGAAAAAAGTGATGGAGAAAGAGGGATTTAGACTGTTCATAGGCTCTTTTCTATAGCTCTGATAATTCAGTGTTCAGCATGAACTGACAGAGAGAGCCAACGAAATAAATTCCTTCATTCTATCAAGTGAACTTGTTTACATTGAACGTGTATTGCTTTATCCCCTTAGTGTTTCTTTTTTGAGATGTACAACCTGCCCGTGTTCCATTGGCTTGATAAATGTTTGTACGCAGCTTTTCAATGCATTTAGCATTACAATTGTAAGTATTGTATAAAGTAATTTTAAAAATACATCATGTGGAAATTATTATAATAATTTTGTTATGCTAAACTTTATACTGCAAGCAAATGCATGTATTGTATCATCAATAGTGTGAGTCATGTAGTGTTAACATATTGCATTTAGTATCATTATGTCTATTTCTGTTTCTTGAATATAAAAAGTCCTGAAAAAAGACTACTACAGGACTGGATATAACGTCTTATGCCAACCAGGGGGTAGCAATTCTTTTAGTCGCATCGTGCTATGAAAATCCATACACTATATACTCAATGAAAAAACACCTGGCCCACTTTTCGTCTTCAAAGGACAAAGTTCGATATAATGGACTTTACACTTTGGTGTAGCTTTACACCACAAGCGACTAAAATATAAAACAGCAACTCAGTGCTAACGTACCATATCATGAATGACTGGATTACAAAGCGCAATGTGGGGAAGTTTTTGAAAGTCAACAACACGACGGGCTATACGTATAGGCAACTCCTTTTGAAGAAACTGGGCACTTTTCTGAAATATCAAGGAGATATTATTCAGTGTCAAATCAATCATTAATATATCTATGTTCTGAAAAGTTTCAACTAGAGTTTTTTTTCAGTGAAAAAGAGATACTACATAAAAGAAAGAAATCAACCACACTTTTAGAAAAAAAGCTACATCTCCAGTTTTGGAAGCCTTATTTTTTGGGAACACACAATCATCTAAGTTCAACATATATATTTCTGTATTCTGACAGCGATTTTACTATATAATGTGATGCAACTAAACTGTATACTAGAGAACTACTAGGAGTAGTCATTCGTAGCCATTTTCTCCACTCATTTCTTTTTATAATTTTCACTTTGTTTATGTTGTGGTTTAAATTTATCCTTGATTTAAAAATTTTTAACCAGTTTGATGTTGATATCTCTTTGTTTCATATTATGCTAATGAACATGAGAAATGAGAAATGAAAATCAAACTGGTTTAAAAAACTCTAAACCAAAGATAAAATTAAGCCACAACATATACAATATTTCTGGATTTACCTCGGTGTAAAAACCTGTGACTTTGACTTTGTTCTTTGCTTTTGAGCTATTGTTTTTCTGTTCTATATAATATAGTTTTGAGTTCTTTATTGTCTTGTTTGTTCTTTGTTTTACGTCACTCGTGAGTTTCACAGATTTTTACACCGAGGATGAGCCTTATACAAGCTCATATTATAAAAGCTATTATTAAAAACTAGCTATAATATATATCATTTGCTGAGTTCTGATTGGTTTAGAGGCAATGGTATATGAGCTCATATCCATTGACCTACAAATATGGTCGGTGTACGCATAAAAGATTGCATTTTTCACAATGTTTGTACAACATTTTTGGGCGTTTTTAATAAAACAGTTATTCCACTCACGCTTGTTGGATATGAGATGGTTAGAGCCAACTCGGCGCTACACGCCTCGTTGGCTATCTACCATCTCATATCCAACGCGCACTCGTGGAATAATTGTTAAATATCTTTTATAACCCCAAGGGTTTATCATAGCAATTACTCTGCTTTCCATAAAAATATCTTTGAGCTATTCAAGTTTACCACTCCCCTTTTATTACACGCCCACCAAAGCCTAAATGGACACTTTAATGGAAATCCTTCATAATTGTCAGTAAATTTCGTTAAACCTAAACGCAATTTGAATAGTACACACAAACATGCAAATCTAGTTCAGACTAAATAATGGCAAAAGATGCTTGGCATAAGATACTTGTTGTACATGTATGTTCAAGCTTAGCTGCTTTAGTACATTTTCTTGATCTGTGAAAGGAAATTTTAATCATAATACGTACCAGTAAATGTGTTCCATCTTTAAATCTACCGGCCCATAGCATTTGGAAAGGCGTTAGCCGAATCGAGGGCTGAAAGACAAAATTTTTGAGAACAAAACCAATGTCAACAAAGCCACAAACGACATCTTTATTTAATGCAAAAGCTTAGTATCTTTGACGAAAACAGTCGATAACGAATGTGGAATATTTCAAATCAATAAAACAGGCTTCAGTGTAAGCATTATCACTGCAAGAGAAAAATTAAACCAACCTTAGAGGACGCTTCGTCCAGGGTTTGTTGTTTCACGTAGGACCACGCTTGTGTTTGAGAACCAAACATTGAAGCATTACACCGGATCTGTGTCACACTACTGCCACAAATCAATCGGCAGTTTGGAATCCTCCGCGATTTGAGAGTCGTACTCGTAAATAAACGACTCATGGTGAATAGATGCTTTGGTAATGAGAGAAAGCTGTATTAAAGGGCAACACCAATTCAAAACAATCGAAATGGGTACACGGGTAAACTTGTTTTCTGGCAACAGCCCAACACGAGAAAGATGCTGCTAAGACGAGTCCTTTGGTAGATCGAGGGCAGAATAAGCCGTTATCTATCCATCCTTCACTGATACACTGATACAGTTATCAAGCCACACGGCTTAAGTCTTACAAAATCAAAGGAAGCAGAGGAAGACCAGTAATAAGACGGTATAAAATAACTTGATCCTACATTTTCGTATTTCGTGTACGCGAGTGCCATGAAAAGTCATCTATTTACATCCTGGAGCGCGCACTTTGAACCGCGTTAGCCAATCAGATTAGCGCAAACAGTAGTTGGCTATGGCTCATGTGAAATGCACGTGTTATGGCGCAGCGTGACACTGAACATTTCGATCGCCATTTCGAATTTTTAACGACGGAGAAGACACACAGAGTGCAATTTTTGTCATTTTTATCTGCACGTTTTCGCTATTTAAAAACTTGTAGGTTTGACTAGTCGCTTTCAACTTTGTGTGAGGCGTATCTCTGTACTTCCGGATCACGGGCCTGCGCTTGCCGTTACAGACAGGAAGTGTCCGGTCTGATATTAGTCTCCCTCGCAGCCGTTTTCAGTCTCGTCACGCAACGCGTCGGATGTTCCCGAAATAAGTGATTAGTGAAAAACGTGATGTGATAAAATTCAATAATGAAAAAAGCTGATAAATTCAAATGTTTTTAAATATTAATAGATAAACATCATCTCCAAGTCTCAGACAGGTCTGTGCGGATTCTTGCCTTGCACGTGACGTCATGAAATTCTAAAATCCAAAATTAAAGAGGCAGAAAAGGCGCCAATTTTATGTCTGCTTACAACTTTTCAGCTCAATAGCATGCTTCGTTTGGAAACCAGCGCATTTTGAATTTCAAAGTTATGGCGGTGCGTGACATAAACTTGTGATCGTGTGTCAAATAATATATAATTATCTCGGGATTTTTAGCCATTTCAGAAGTAAAAGCATTAGGAAAGGTGTTTATGTAAATGTTTGTATGTTCAGTACAGATAATCAGTCGCTTAGACAACCAAAGTAAGTTCCAGATGTTTACACCATTTCCCAGCCGCCATATTGGTGTACCAAAGTTGTACACCAACATGGCGGCTCAATACTGGGCTCTATAAATTTGTGCAAAACATTTCGACGAATATCTGAAGTTTGGAATAACGCACGGACCTTTAATTGTAATTTTAATTTTCTATTGTGTGACAGTGCAACCCAAGAATAGAGCTCAGTATGGAGACGCCATATGTTGCGGCAGGTACAAAACACAGGTCACAGGTCACAAGTCAGACGTAGGAAAAAAAGGAAAACTCAACAATTACAGAATTACAAACTCCTTTACGAGCACCTGGGTCCCTGCATTCTGTAATTGTTGAGTTTACTTTTTTTTCTTACCTCTGACTTGTGATCTGTGGGCCGACATGGCGGCCGGAAATCAAAGAAAACTTCTGCAACTCACTTTTGCGGTAAAAGCGATTGCTCTTTCCTATACAAATAAACATCTTTCCTAATACTTGAACTATTTAAACTGCAAAAATCTTGAGAAAAGACTTCTTCTTCAAGCACGAAAGTTTTGTCACGGGGACTTACGGCTCCATCGTGATGTCACGTACGGCGGAAATCTCAAAAATTCAACATGCTGTATTTCGAACACAAAGGATACTCAAGCTGGAAACTTGTGGATAATACCGATATATTTTTGGGATTTCTTTCACGTGGTGACAATAAAAATTTAATAGGCTCAGCGATTTTGTTTTTGAAATTTCACGACGTCACGTGAAAACCAGCAAATGCGTAATTATTCTCTCGTCAGTATTTCTAAACGAGAAGAGGACTGGGTACGAATTAATAAAATTGATTGGGTTGAAATTAACCGATTGACTCCTAAACCGGCCCATTCTCGTTCCCAGAGCCACTTGTCCCTCTTAGCCGGCTGGGCCTGGGGCACGAGGAACAAGTGGCTCTGGTGACACACGATTTGATTCGCTGAAATCAAAGCCGTTTTAAACGTGCTAACGATAAATGATTTTAAAACGGCTAATGTTATTGGACTCCCTTTGTTTGATTCCTCGAACTGCCAAATTGGACTCGGTCTACGGCCTCGCCCAATTTAGCAAACCTCGGAATTTTTTCTCATCCAATTATTTTCAAATTGGACAGCATGTAGTCCTGTTACATATACAAAACTAGGAGGAAAATTTCCCTCACTTACCCTTGGCTACTCTATGTTAAGTATTTCCCAATTCCCGCCTCATTGAAATTTCATCGCGTCTGTTCATTCCGTAGAGATTTAGAAGACTCTCCTCCGGGGGGGGGGGGGGGGTACTCCCTGGGCTATACGGGACGTTCCGCTGGATAGGGTATGGTTTTTGACCCTCAGTCCTGAACAGGGTATACTATTTATTTAGCCGGTCATCAGTCAACTTTAGATCATTTTCAGGTCTAGATATTAGCGCTATAGTATAAAAAAGTTTTCCTTGATCCTCAGGCTAAACAGGGTATATGTTTGAGGTTATTTTGGTCCTAAACAGGGTCAGGGTTTTGGACCTCCAGCGGTACCCCTATACCTAAACATGGGTCAAGTACCCCCCACCCCGGACTCTCTTGCCTGCCTCTCTCCTCTGTCCTTCCTCTGGCAGTCGCAAGAGAATGGGCATTAGTTGAAATAGAGTAGAGTTGGGCTCTAACTAGCGAGTCACATTGGCAAATGCTGAAAAACGTTTTTGCAAGGTCGAATTTACCTTTACCGACAACGAAATATTAATTTTCCGAAATTTGGGGGCCATGATGAGCCGGGATATAATAATCACGGACACAAATTTGTACTTTGGGACGTCATTTATGGCTAGTTTGATTTGTATCTGGAAGTAATTAATAACACAAATGATACCCAAGTTTTTTAAAATGCTATGCATAAATAGAATCAGGAGAAGACCACCATTTTTGTGGGGGTGGTATAAGTGGGTTGGAGAAATATTGCAAAAACAGCCACTACTATGGGCACGAAAAATTGCGGAAACTTATGGGAAATATAATACATTTAACGTAGTTTTAGAATTACAATTTGAAGTAAAACTTTATTAGATGGATGCCAATGCAGAACAGTTCACTACCAACGCTGGCTGCCGTTGCAGGGAGTCGACTGTCTGTTGGTGTTCAGTCCTCTAACCCTTCTTTGGCCACCTCTTAAAATTTCATTAACCCTCTTATCCTTCTTTAATTTAATTAAAAATGAGTTTTACTCTTACCTGCGGAAACTTATTTTCGTGACATCTCAAGTTATGTCAAGCCTTAGTTTTTGCGAAAATTTCCTGAAATGAGGTATTAGCATAAGAAGCATTACCAACTGCGTTTCAACACTAAAAAGACAGGTATAACCTGTTGGTGCCTTTATGATCTGTCATCTTATCTGCTCAACTATCAGCATGAGACCTTTGCACATAACTTTTCAACCTTGTCGATTCATCATTTGAGGTCATTTGAGTTTTGACTTCTCAACCTTTCACACCTAGGACACCTCAAGCACGAAAGCAAATAAATAGAGGGTAAGTTGCTGCAATTCAAATTATTACAAATAACTGCACGAATTACTCAAGACCAGGAACTTCAAAAATTATAAATTTACTTTTTTTAGAGTCTCTTGGTTTGTTTTACATTTACAATAAATATGTCACAGATAAGGTTGTTGAGCGGATGGTTGAAAGGATTCGTGTAATGTGCATCAAAGATTTTTCACAAATTTTGCTGCATGGTTCTAGTTTAGCGGCAATATACATAGACTAAACAACTGATTTAAAGTAAATGTTTTTGTTGAAATTTGACCACCGAGGAACGCCATTAATCAGTCATCATTTGTACGATCACATCATAGTTTTTCAAAAAAAAAATCATTATTAAGTTTTATACATTTTTTTTCTTTTTGTACTTATAAGTCTTGGTGTCAAAATACCTCTTTTACAAATCTTTACACAAAACAGTCAGTTTCGCAACCTTGGTTATTAAAATCTAATAAGTTCTGTAGCACCGAGCATAGCCCGAAGATAAACATCCCTTGGACTAATCAAAATATGTAATTATATCCAACTTTTTTTTTAAAAAAACTTTTATTTACATCATTGCTAACCTTGCATGGTAGTTACATGTATAATTAAGCTCTGCAAAAGTGAATCAAAGTGTCCTTTGGGCTATACCTGGAGAGTTAATTATTAACAACCTTGTGTTCAACTCTGCTCTCTTGGTCAAGCACTTGTGTGGCACAGCATACGTGTATCTTCAGGTAGTTATTTTGTAAGGAATGGATTTTTGAAATCGTTGCATTAGCTACAAGTTTAACTTGACATTGATGGAATCATTGTTTAATATAAGGCTCCACTGTTATTCCGGACGCACTCATCTATTACAAACTTTCGGTTATGACATGTTAGGCTTTCACAACGCGATATGCATGGTTATAAAACTTGGGGAAAACTTTGACCAATCGTTCAGTAATACAATAAACTTTGGTTTGACTTGAGAAATGTAAGAGCTTTTAAAGTCTTTACCCTGAACTGAAGGCAGTGACCACCAATTTTGGGCTCTGAAACTTTGGTGTATAGCAGTATTTAGTATATACTAAAACAGTGGATAGCCTTGTTGGCGCGCGCTGATTGGCTATTTAAACATGGATGTCCTTTGCTATTCACCTCCGAGCAATTCGTGAGCCTCCCGCTGGCCCTCGCGTAAATGACTGAGTTGAATGAATGAGTTAAAATAATCCGTTTTGAGCTATATTATCTCACTGTTTTAGTATATACTAAAACAACTATTCACCTCAGTGTCGGTGGCCAGTGGTGGATATTTACCTTGCCGCTTCGGGACGTCGGTAAATATCCACCACTAGCCACCTACTCGTTATTTTTATCTGCGACAGTTCAACAGAATGAGCACCTTGGTGTTGCTGGTGGTCTTGCTGGCTGCCGAGAGCAGTGTCCGCAGTGAATTTACTGCGTTTGAGAATGGTATGTTGTACTCAAGTATTATTAGAAAATTCAGGCGTTGTTTCTTGTTAAAGCTATGATGATTTCGGCCAGTTTGATACTTTGAAATAAATATCTTATTACACAACAAAACGTCTAATAAGAGATTTGTTATCCAACATGCACGCCACATTTTTATGTCCGTGCGGCGGGCGAATTTCTAACCGTTTCTCTGGAGTATAAATACCGCGTGATATTCGTACTCGTTTCGGGCGTTAATTATTTGTACTCTACGAAGCACAGCTGGATAACAAGGGGTGATAAGCATCATAAGTAAGTAGTATAAATGTTTATGTAACACTATCAGATGCCCCGAGCGGGATTTGAACCTAAGACACGCCCATCTCCTCCCCGATAATATTTGACCACAACATACCATTCTCAAGAGCACCTTTCATGAGATCGGAGTGTCGTGGGTTCAAATCTCGCTCGGGGCATCTGATTTTTCCGGCGTTTCTTCTGTTTAATATAGATAGCCATATCAGAGTTGACCTCTACGATGATGAACAGTATTAATGTTGTCCTCCTTCTTTCACTTGCTAGAGGGTCTCAATGGGGTTAACCGTTAGCCGTAAAATGGCCAAACATTTAGCCGTTAGGCGTAAAAATGAAAGAATTTTGACCGTTAGCCGTAAAAAATGTTAACCGTAAAAAATCTAAATACAAAAGTAAAGGACTCGAGAACTTTTTTGGAGTCTGATGTGTTGTGCGTTTATGTGTTCTGGTAGCGAGAAGCCGATCGAAACCGGAAGTGTCGTAAGTGTCTACATAATTTCCTTTTTAAACTCTATCTTATTTTGGTATTCGTAATATTTTTCCACCTCAGTAAAATCATAAGAGTGATATAGTTCACTGGGAGTGTACACACACACAAAAAAATACTTTTTTATCTCAAAATGGTCCAAAGACCTTCAGTATGTTTTACAACAATGGAAATTAATACTTAACTTCTTAAACCAATAGCAATTATTTTTTAACTCCTCCTGTTAACCGTATTGGAACAAAATTAACCGTTAGTCGTAAATAAGCCAAAAAGTTAACCGTTAACCGTAAAAGCCACTATCCCATTGAGTCCCTCTTGCTAGTTTCTCCTTTTTGGATTTTCCATGTTCAAAGCTCTCATTTTTATTGTATTAATACAAAATCAAAGTTTATCTCGATTTTTTTCAACTGTGGGAGTAAAATGATGATTCACAGCAACAAATGGTCACCAATGATTAAAATTCACCAAAAGCTCATACTTTTCCCTGGCGTATTTTAGTCCCTGTTTTCTTACAATTATATTTTAATTTTAAACTGGTTAGGTGTTGTAACAGGAGCAATGCAACACAAGGAAAGTAAGAAATGCATCACCTTTGGCAGAGTGAGTAATTATGCATCCGGGACATGCAAGGCCAGCTGGCGTGGGGCTTTCCGATGGTGTATTGATAATGTAGCAAAGTTGGTCAGCTCTAACTGTGCGACGGTGCGCTTAGACACAAACGGGTTAATCCGAGTGTCCGGCTCGTGTGTTCATTGGTTTGCGAGCCGCGATCTCTTCAAGGTATAGAATAGAAGTTGTACTCTTAATAATAGAACGAAATCCTCGCCGTGCGTGATACATGGCGTTTGAAACAGACTATTAGGGTGGTAGGACGGAGTGGTAGCGATGAAGGTGAAGGTTTATTGTAAGGTTTCGACTTATTTTAAATTTCTTCATTTGTCACACATAAGATAAAAAGAAAAAATGCAATTTAGGCAAATAAGACAGGGCGAGGGCACCTCGGTTAACAATATATATTTTAAATTAGGCTGACAATGTGTGGTTTGGCCAATTCAGTATCATTTCAGTAAAAACTCAATCATCTTTTCCTTAAAAGTAGAAAAACTTGTTTAACCAGTGATGGATATTGGGCGAGAGTTTATTTTTGGACCTTGGAAGAGTATCGTAAATTGTTTAACTTTACGACAGTGATGCGATCGATAACAACTGCCAGTTCCAGATTCATAACTATATATTTGACTACTTGTTGGGAAAAAATTGAGAAGCAACCCTTGTTTGAGTATCAAAGTTAAGTAATAATTTGCTCATTATTAGGTATCAAATCTTTTTACTGCAATTGCACCAACAGGCTCCCTGTGGAAGATGGCCCTATGGCCCACACTTTGAAAACCTTATCTATGCCTCCGTACAATCTAACGGGGGGATCCTATTGGACAGCGGTAGATACTGCATAGCTAAAGACACAGGCTACGATCCCAAGTTAAGAGCTCTGAGCAATTCAAATGCGGCGTGTCGCGCAAGCGCAAGCCGTTTTCGTTTAGTTGGTAAGTATGATGCAATAAAATCTTTTGAAATCTATAGCTGCCCCACTCGGCTTCATGACCTTTACAGGCATGAGGTTTTATCACAAATTGAAAAGGTCTGGCAGACGTTCTCGAACTCGGCCATTGTGTCTTGGATAAAATCGTTATAAACTAATGCAGGAGCCACTTTTCTCTCCATTGAATTATTCGCTGATATCCTCATATTGGTGTTATATGCGTTTTCACTTTAGTACCGAAAGTAATTCTACGTTTGCTATGGTTGTGCATTACTTCGCTTGGTGATTGGTTAAAAAAAACTCTTGCCACTTTTTTAGCCAATCAGGAATAAAACCAAAACCAATCTTGACTCGCGAGCGCAAATTTTCCCGCGCTTTGTGTAATTACTTCGAATTTTGATTGGTTCACTGGATTGTCTGCGCTCTTTGAAATTGGCAAAAATAATTACTTTGGTTTTGCTTTTACGAGACTCAATTAAAGCTCGCTCAATAACTAAAAATACATCAAATTCACCGTGATAGTGTTGTCAGCTATCAACATTTCGTGAAACTAGATAAGGAGGAGCTCTTTTGCAACTCCTAGCCTCGTCTCTATCTGTTTTTTAGCTTCGGGTACGTCTTGGTTTGCAAGGGATTCGACTGCTGCCGCTTCAAGTGTTGGAACGAGCGCAAATCACTGCGATTATACAAACAGAAGACTGTGCACAGCGGTTGAAGTTTGTCCCACAAGCCCCGGCGGTCAGAGTGTTGCGGGAGTTACCGGTGAAAGCTCGAACAAAGCTCTTCTCGTGGTAGGAGGGACGTTTTTAGACTCTGCCACTTGCCAACGGCTTTCAACAACGACAGGCTACAATGTTGATGGCTTTTTGTGCTGTCCTGAAAATGATCTACCAAGTCCCAAAGACTTCATCAGTGACGGTGAGTGATGCAGTGGTAGTTGTCTGAAAATGATCCTAGTTCCCAGTCGACTTCTCGACTCTTAACCAACAGTTCAACTTATCTGATGTCAAGGCCAGCTGCAGTTGCCGTTGTTGGAGCTGTCGGATCTCATTCAAACGTTGAAAACTTATTCTTTTTTCAGTTAAATGGAAAATTTAAAAATGCTTATGCCGTGCTTCGCCATGAAGAAGAATTCAAGGCATATTCCAGTCGCGAGTTTGCAAACCCCGTAGTGTAGATCCATTTTTGCGGCCGGGTTCCAAGTTTAATGGACTTCAATTCCGTTTGGGGATGGGAAGGCACACATCTGAAATAGTTTTTTCTCAAATAGGTTACGGTTACTTTATGCACAAGAGTGGGAAATGCGCTCATTATATCAACCAAAGGCTAGTACTCAAAACTGACTGCAAAAGCGATACTGCTCTGCTGAGCTGGTCAAGCGATGGTAGTATCAAACAAGGAACAAACTGCATAGTTGCTTCGTCACTTGGACAGTGCCCTCCGTAAGTAGTGTGATGTAAACCTGCTCAATTCAATTCAGATAAATTCAAATTACTTACTAGCCTAAGTATATTTGCTCAACGTCGGCTTTCTTTCGTACGTTATTATTTCCACTGCATTGGCGTTCGGGCAACTTTTTGCCAGGGGGCGATAGGGGAGGGGGGGGGGGGGTGTTGAACCATTTGCCCAAAAAATTCTCCCACTATACCTTGCCCAAATTTTCTTTTGCTACCCAAAAAATCTGATTTTCCCATTTTTTTTTTTTTTTGGGGGGGGGGGGGTGCTGCAGCCCCCCTGCCACTCCCGGCCCATACGCCCATGATTATTTCAAACTGTTTGAAACGATGCATAGAAATTATACTTAAAGGAGCTAAGTCACGATATTTTGAGGTCATTTTTTGCGACGAACAAAACTACCCTTAAAACGTAAGAAACCTTAAAATGATAGTTTACTAAGGTAGAAAAATACCAAATAGGTGATACTAAACTGAAAAGGAACAAGGATGGTTAAGGATGGAGAAGATTGAACTGACGGATTACAAATGACAAGATTTAGGCTAAACTAAATTTTTCAAAATGCATTATGTTGGCTTTTGTCCACAATAAAAGCTGAAAAAAAATTCATTAGAGTAAGGTATTTGTCAATTATTTTATTTTTTATGCCTTGAATTTTTTTACTTAAGTTTTCAGTTCACGAACGTAAACTCTCTACAAAACGTATTCACCAGTAAGTGCCTGGTTCCTCAGGCGGGAGAGTTGAACCCCGCGGAGGACACCCAGATAGTTGAAAAGGCGGAGTGTGAAGAGGAATATTCCAGCTTTGCATTAAAAAGTAAGTGAACGGAGAAAGGACAGACAGACAGACAGACAGAAAGAGAAACGACCTAGACAGACAGAAAGCAGCTCAGTGGTGACGCGCATACGAATACAGAAATGTAGTCAGTCACACGGACAGACAGATATCAATACAGAGACAAACAGTAAAAAATAGATAGACAGAGCTCATTTGCTTTTTGGAACTTAAAAGCAAAGGCGTGTGTCTGAGGCAGCGTCCCGTTTAAAAAGTAAATTCCTGCGAAAAGTTTTGGAGCTTCTCAAGTAAAGTGCAGCGAAGCAAAGCATTCTTGTTAGCTTCAACTGCTAGTTATTGTTATCTAATCGGATTATCGTTTTACAACCCTTCAAAGGAGGCTAAACGGAACTTCGAATTTCATTTGAGTAAGGTACGAGCGTAGTTTGGTGAGTAACCGGAATAGTATCCAATAACAACATGTGCGTCACGTGCTGTAAATCCAGGAAAGGCTGAGTTCGGCAAGTTACTATTGGAACCCGAACCGGGTCCCCATTGTAAGAACGTACTTTTCACGTGAAAAATTTGTCCCTAAACTTCCCTCTTCTCTGCTAAAATGATAATTGTTGTAGACATGGGCTAAGGTAGACGACCCTAATAACAGCTGCTTAGGAGACTAGGGCTAATTTTCTCCCTCAGCTCCACTACCATTGTCGCAGCCCTTAGGAAAGCCAGCTAGCTACATTATATTTGGGCATGGAAGGAGTCATCATCTGTTTTTGATAGACACGTTTCTTTCCTTCTTCCAGGGATCCAGGGATACCTGAAACATTCAAGCGATAAATGTGTTGGTGTAAATGCAGGCAAGCTGGTGTTCAAGGCTTCCTGTACGTCTGCCGAGCAAGTCTTCTATAAAGAAAACTTCTCGTCTCCACTGGTTCATTTAGCAAGCGGAAAATGTGTCGCATATCCCGGATCAGACGGCACGGTACGAAACGGTGCAATGCGAAAATATTCTCGTTCCCAGAGCCACTTGTCCCTCTTAGTCGACTGGGCCTGTGCACGAGTAACAGGTGGCTTTGGAGACACATGATTTGATTGGCTGAAAACAACGGGAGTCCAATCACATCAATCGTTTTAAAATCCTTTTCTTGCAAGAAAGTTTAAAACGGTTGATTTGATTGGACTCCCTTTGTTAGATTCTAACCAATCAAATCATTTGTCCCCAAAGCCACTTGTTCCTCGTGCACAGTCTCAGCCGGCTAAGAGGGACAATTGACAGTCTGGGGATGAGAATTATGCGAAAGTTGGTTTTAGTGACAATTTTGCTTTAGCTTCAGCTCCGCTGTACAAGAAATGTTTCAGTTAATTATAAGTGCAGGGTTCCGGAAGCGTTATTCTGTGCACAATCAAGTGCTGTTTTGCTCTTGTTTCATGACACTAGGCACTGACTCTAGCAGACTGTACACCAGATGGAGCGGCAATCTTGACCTACGACGGGACAACTCTTGGTTACACTGGAGGCAAGTGCGTGAAGCCACAGGGGGGTGGCGATAGTCCTGCGGATGACGAGGAGTTAGTCATTCAAACAGGATGTTCTGGAGCGTCTTCAACATTTCAGTTCGCTGGTACGTTCTTCTTTTTTTTCGTTTCTGTCCTGTAAGGGGGTGCGTTTGACTGAGCAAGCTATATTTCTATGCAGTTACCGCCTATCACTTAGGATGGGAAGGATAGAAATGGGTTGAAATTTGAAAAAACTAGCCATTTTTTTTCAAATTCTAGAGCCATCCCTTGAAAATATTGCCAGATATTCACTATGGTTTGCTCTCTGAGGCACAATTCGTTTGATATCTTCCTGTTAGTCCACCAGGCGCATTTTGAGCACGAGTTAGGGTACCAGGTAATGATTTTAGCAATGAATGAAGCTGAAAACAGCAAAATCCCTGTGACAGTGCTCCTTTAAAACGGAAGCTTATTCATGCCGATCGCAATAACGATCAACATAACGATAGAGGTGGACTTTACTGATCACCTTATTCAATGGTTTATACAGAATCAGACTTTGAATTGAGGCGGGAGTACAAATGTGAATGCCATTTTCCCGCCACATGCGTTGGAAATGTGCAAAAAGTCTGAAAAAAAATGCATCTATGCATATGTTTTGGGAGTGTTTTGTAAACCGACATTTTGGGAATGTTTGGGGAAAAAATTTGTTCAAAGGATTTGTAAGTTTTGGACTGATAAGTAAGAACTATTGAACAATTAAAAATTAGTATTTGAAGTTAAAAATTGTTAGATAGACACCCGAAAAGTTCAGAAACATGGATATCAACTGTCTGTTCGTGTAATCATGTTCGAGTTCCTTTCATTTGCGATCTCTTCAAATTTCATTCAGATTTACCTATGTGTATACCTTCGTTAACACTGTTTACATTAATCTTTATTATTTTCAAATTACAGATGCTAGTTTCTGTGGAGGAAAGCCCTGTACATGCGTAGAAGGCTACGAGAAGCACGGCGAAAACTGTTTTCCCATCAACAATTGCGAGACGAATGATGGTGGTTGTCAAGGTAACGCCGAGTGTGTCTACACAGGACCCGGCACAAGCATGTGTGTTTGCCCTCCTGGGTATCAACTGAACTCAGATGGAATAAAATGCGATCAGTGCCCCAATAACAACTGCTATGCCCAGTGTCAGTTTGTAGATGACGACGAACTGAAGAGTGTGACCAGCCTTCAGAGCCACGTCGAGGTTCGCTTCCTGAATATCAAGACATCTGATTTGCAATCGTATATAGGAGCTACCACTACTGAACTCGTTGTCTATGCACACCAAATAACCTTATCTGGGACTCTAACGCTTCCAAGTGGCCTTGCCAAAGTTGCCTTCTTTGCCAATGAGATCCTGAAAGAAAACGGAGCAGAAATTGTACTATGGAATAATGCCCAACACACGACGTCGACAACAGGTCGCCGGGCAGTTGTTAAAGTTCAAAATGGAAAGCTGTTGTGCCAAAACCGTTATTCAAGCTCTAGTCCCTGGCCAGGAAATGTCCAAGGAACAGTTCTGAATATCTATACATCTAAATCATCAGTACCATTCTCGTGCTCTGGAAACTACAACTCAAAGGAAATTTCAATACAGGCGGCTATCAAATCCAAACGAAATCCAAAGAAATCCCTCGATGTTGAACTCTATTCAATGATGTTAGATTGTGCTAAAGTCGTTGCACAGGGAATCACTTTTGCAAAGGAAAACGAGTTGCTTAGAGGAAGTCTTCCGGTTACATTGACTCAGAATGTTTTAGATGAAGTTCGAGCGGCTAAAGAGGCACAGCTAGATACAAGCTCCGTGAATGCTCTAAGATTGGATGCAAAGAATTTGATGGAAGATCTTTCCCTTCGTGCCCGTGGATTTTACAGGGTACCTTACCTGTCACTGAAAGCACACGAAAAGATTTTAGTCCTCATAAAGGATGACGCTAAACTGGCCATACAGAAATACGAAAGATTCGAGAGAATATCCCAGGATTTTGCTGCAGGGATTGAAGCCACCAAAACTATGACAGAACTTATGACAACTATCGTGAGGAAAAACGACTTGGACGTTGAAGCACTGCAAAAGGAACTTGAAGCAGCAAAATCGGACTCCCAAGCAATGAAAGACAAACTTGACGATGCAATAACTGCCTTAGATACGGCCAAAGCGACGTTCGATGCGGGGGTGCGAGCGTATTCAAATCAGCAGATTGCTAACGCAGTGTTTTCTGTGATTGGCGGAGTTGCAACTATATTTGCTGGTGGGGCTGGCGGAGTCCTGGGTTTCACCATTGAACTGGGTTCTCTTGCTGAAGACATAAGTAGAATTCAGAAGACCCTTTTCAAGATTAACATTATAATGGACTCTATTTCCAAAATTACTGAGGCTGCAAATGCGTTCACGGACCTTCATTACGATGTCCTACCCTATGCCGGCACTGAACTTTCTGATTACTATTCAAAATCCATGCCCGAGCAAAATGACCAGAGTTTGGCGGTGATGGTGAAAGAGTGGGAAGTATTTGAGGCAGAAGCTGACTCATTTCTTGGAGTTGGAACAGCTAGCGGGATCTCTGGTGCATCCGATTACTTAGCAGCGCTTAAGACAGTGGCAGTTTGGGGAAGGGGATATCATGAAAAGTCTATCACGGTTCAAGAGATTCTAGCGAGATTGACAAAGCTAAAAACACTTAAGAATGAACAGCATCAAGCACAGGCAAATATAAAAGCATCTCGAGACACTGCACTAACCGTGAGAAAAGTGAACGGAAAGCTATTGATAGAAATGGCACTGCAAAAGCAACGACTTCGTAACATAATGGTTGAAAAGCTGATGTCCTTTTGTGATTCTTATTTCTACAACTGGTTGTCAGAATGTCCTGTGAAACCTACCATGTCAGATGACTTGTACGCCTTACACGAGAAAGTTAATCAGGGCCTCAGCGCTGTTATCAACGCCGTTCAGAACTTTGCACCTTTCATTCCACAGGAATTTGAAGCAACTATACTTATTGTGGACGAAGACGAATGCAGTGGAGTTGGCAAGCGGTCGAGGATAGCTCAGAGGAGGCACCAGTTGGGGAGGCGATCTGGTGGCGGAGCGAGCCAGTTGGCACTGAACACTCTTAAATGTCCAATTTCAGAGCTCAAGCGCACGAAAAGCTTTCTATTCAAGCTTGATGAGAATGACCCAGACATTTTTGTTGGACACGAGCGGGTTCATGTGGACGAGTTTGAGATTTACTTTGAAGGTGCCCAGTTTGGCTCAACTGAGACAAAGAAAGCCATTACTGCGTGGATTTCCTTTACAGGCCTGATGACAGATGTGTTCAGAGGTACAAGATATGAGCTGATCGCTCCTCCTCGTGTCACAGAGTTCTCTTACAAGATCAAACCAGATGGAAGCTATGAAGTGACGCAAACTGGAAAAGTAAGCAACAAATACCAGGAATACTACGACGGAATTGCCGCCCTAACCACCTGGAGTGTCGACCTTCCTGACACGCTTAATCGCCCAAGCCTCAGTTTGACAGGAGTAAATCAGGTTAAATTGAAACTGAAAGGAACGCGAATACCTGTACAGGCAGCGGAGGAAGGAGACGAGGGTTGTGGCTTTTAGTTAACGCTCAACAGAAGTGTTAAAAATTAATTTAAATTGTTGTTAAACATATTTTGGGACTGTGGACGATGTTTTAGCAAAGTGTTGCTCATCAACCGTGTTCTCAGGGTGTCTCATCTTCCCGCCCTCCCGGAGCGAGAGGAGAGAGGAGGGAGGGCGAAAAGATGAGAGACCCTGGGAAGGAGGTTGGTCATTAGGATGGAGCGTCTCTCGTGTGACGTGTTCCGTCTCTGTTATAAATATGGTGTTGCTACTCGTTACGTTCTTCCTATTTCAGTAAGATCAGAAAGTAAAACTTTCATAACGTTCTATTGTAAATCACTTAACGAAACGGTTCGCATTTTCAGTACTATCTAAGCTTAGATTTACCTTCGAGAAGTTCAAGGATATGAGCAAGCTGGTGGAGTCGGCTGAGATGGCCATAACTGAGGGAGGGGGGGGGGGATTTTTTTGGCCGTTTTAAAGTTAACGGCTAACTCGATTTAGACCTTGACGCGTCCGCAGTCGTCTCCTGTGCGAAAATGACAAGACGCGATGATGATGGTAAAGAGGAATCAATAAAAGCGATACTTATGATATTTCCTGTGTTGGAATGTTCGCATGTTTCCAATGCTACTGCTTTTATACCATCCACGAGCTGTCAAAATAGTGACAATCCGAGCGGTTCAGTACCAAACATACAAGGCGGTAAATGAAAACTTTTAGTTGCAGCAAAAAAAAAGACGTGCAAGTGAAGCAACGTATTGCGGCATGTAGTAAAACCAGGAACACCGGAACACCTCGGAACACCAGAAATACCGTCAAATGCCGTCGAAAAATATATACAAAAAATGAAATTCTGGTGTTCCTGGATTCCTGGTTTTAGTACATGCCACGTGTTGCACCCCAATAAAAAGCACTTTTGGAAGTGAAGAATGTTTAGATTGTGTTTAACATTACAAGCTATATGCGCAAGGAAACGATTGTATAAGGGAAAAAACACAAAAACTCTAGCACACGTTACCGTGACCAAGCATAATTTGTTGCGCACATAATTACAATTTTCGAGAATTACCAATGACAAAATCATATCGGTCACATACAGCAGAAATAGAAGAAAGTATCTTCATTACGTCAAATAAAACCTCGAGCCCAGAGTTCGCCAGTTCTTTGGTCAGCTGTAGGTCACTGAGACGAACTTAAGTAAAATGAAGTTTATCAGATCATTATCAGGAAGCAAATTTCTGGTCTTCCGGTATTAACTGCGCATGCTTAAGTCCTAAGCGGAAGTAAAATCCCCCATGACAGAAATACGCGCGTATCAAGAAAGTTGAGCTTATTTCTAACACGCCATTGAGGGAACTCGTCTTTATCGAAAAACATAATGTTCTCCAATAAGAGAAGAAGGTAAGTCTCTTTCTTCAGTATTCTAATCTTTATTTAATAATAAGGACAATAAGCTCTTGTTTGCCTGACGGAAATACGCCTGCTTTTGAAGGCTGAGGTGTTGTGTGTGCGTTGCCGTTTGTATGTTTTGCAGAGGGCGGTTAAGATTTGAACAATATGTTCAGGTATTCTTCTTCACTATGTGTCATTTTCAGTTTTCTAGTGGATCTCTAACTTACAGCATTTTCACTGGGCGCTTTTCATTCGACCAAAAATTCCGGTTTAAATTTGTAGCAGTCAGCCAGAAAGTTCTTTTCCATTCGCCTCTGGAAATTTCCGTAAATTTAAACCGGAATTTTTGGACGAATGGAAAGTGTCCCTAGCAAAGGAAGACTCAAATTTTCAAAAATTTTTCCGGAAATTTCCAGCTCCATTCGACTTTCCTCCTGGAGTTTTCGAAATTTCTGGATGAATGGTTTGTATTTCGGAAATCAATGGGAACTCTACACGTTCCAGATTTGCTAGAAAACTTTTCCAAGAAATTTCCTTATCATTCGCTCTGGTTCCCAAATTTCCGGAATTATTGTTGGAGTGGAAGGCACCCACTGTTTAACCGCATGGCAGTAATAATTAGAATTTTTAACGAGGTCAACGACAATCAAGGGCAGTTCATTCACTCTGCTTGCGCACGTGCACGTGTGCTATAATTTTTTGTACATTTCTTTACCTTCCGCAAAACAACAACGCGCAATGATCAATGTCTTGAAGTCTTGAATTAAGACTTCCCAAACAAATGCGACTTTTTTTGTGTTTATGTGTTTTTAAATGTGATTTTCTTCAATTTCCTTCGGTGAAATTTTTTCAGAATTTTTACAGTATATTGGTGCTGCCCAGATACGAATTTTGAGCTCGAAAAACATAGGGGTTGTAAAGGCAGTAAAGTTTGCCGTCTTATAGATTTTCCTGAAAATTGAGCACCATGTGAAGCAAAACAACTATATCCCCTCTGCCAACTTTTGCCAAACTTAACCGAAGGAAACTCGAGAAAACGTGGACGAAAGTTGCCACTTTTGCCGCATACATTGTAACATACGTCATCAGAATGGAAACTCGCCAAAATAAAATCGTAATTTGAGCATGCGTAACTCTGGAACCTCGAACTTAGCTGATACTGGGCGTTCGATGAAACTCCATGGAGAAAATTTACAAACTCATAATGTTTGGAAGTTTGAACACATTAACTGGCCTTGAAAATATGTTATGGATTAAGGTCGCGGACTACAGAATACTCATCAGTATGTATTTATGTAAACAATATTCGCGGTTGAAGACAACAACCGACAATTCGTGAAATATTAATGAAAAGTTTTTGCGGGAATTACACGTAATTCAAATCATGTGGGCACAAAGGTCATACGCATTTCGGTATGGCTGAAATTTCAAAAATTCAACATGCTCTATTCCAAACACAAAGACTTTTTAGCTGGAAACTTGTGAAAAGATGACAATTAAAATTTAGCGAATTTTGTTTTCAAAATTTTATGACGTCACGTGAAAACCAAGTATTGTTAATTGTCCACTCCCACGCCACTACGGGCCACGCTGCATTGCACACGACAGCACGGGTCTCTTCGGTCACAGTAGTATGGTCTTGATGGTGGAGAGAGGAGGGATATAGCAACATTTCTTGTTTACAAACATTGACGTTACATTAATTTCTTTTGATATTCAAATTTGCCAACCACGGAACAAGAGAAGTCATTGTTTCAAGGGCCAATTAGGTTCCGGTTAGCATAATAGGGAGCTTAAGCAAACCACGACGGCAACGTCAACGAGAACGTCGCTAAACAAAAGATTTAATGAGCAGTACAATAGCTCTGCACGTGCGTTTTAATTCTTTGTACATTTCTTTGCCGTCCTCTGCAAAACAACAACGTGAAATGACATTTCTGAGTACTTTTGAGAACGTGAACCTTGACGGCTAAATTTTCGGTTTTCTGTTTGAAAATAAACGCCGTCCTTATATTTTCTACAAGAGCTATGTTTGAAAGCGATAGATGCACCAAATACATCAAGACAATTGCGAAGTTCGTGCGTAAAATATAAATTCATTTATAATCAGGCGTCGTCCGAGCCGTCGCCGTCGTCATTGCTTAAGCTCCCTATTAATAACATTAGGTCACGTCACGAGAAACATCGCTATAAACTTATTTCAACAATCATGAAACTATTGCCTGATTTCGAGGCGAGGGGGACAAGTTACGCGTCAGCAGATTATGAGATTAGCAACTATTGATCCACATAGCCAGAAAAAACACACCAAGCTTTACAAAATCACCACGTTCGGAAGACCAAACATTTCTTTATAATTTTGACGTATTTAAATAGCTGTATCTCATTGAAAACTAGCCCGATTAACACCAAACTTGGGGATTTTTTAAATCTCGGTGTGCTCTTTCTGACTTTGGATCCCATAATGTACAGACTCGTACCTAGTCCCTTTCGGCTTGAAATCAGGCAATAGCCGAATCGAATGGATGATCTTGACGCTTCATTGTAGTCTCAATAAGGTGGTTGTATGAAAAGCCGCGCATCGTTGAATAATATGTTCCTTTATTCAGGTCAAATGAAGTAAGACTAAGCAAGGGTCTTCTTGTTTTAACGCGGTTCCTTGCCGGGTGCTATCGTCAAGAGGAGAAGACCCAAATTTAAGGTACCAAACATGTCAGAATTGCAATTCCGAATTTTATCGATAAATCTGTTTTCACTTCAGCCTGAACGAACTAAATCAGTGTGTCTGCTTCCCGATCTACCCGTGCATATTCTCTACAGCTTTTCATCAAGCTATTCAGTGTCGTTTTTGCCTCATTGATCTGTAATTATGGGTATTTAATTAATTCCGTGCTAGAAAGCTCGCCAAATATGCTATCTACAGCCTTTTTGTTTGACAAATCGGACAAAACTTTCGCTTTCCACCGAAAAAATGTTAATCAAGACGTTCCAATATAAAATTGAATTTCCGCTCGCTCCACAGGAGGCCCTCGCATCAAATTAGAGGAAAAATTAATCGTCATAAGCGGCTCACTGCTGGTAGGGATCTGGTGCCAAAACATTATGAGATCCAGGAAGGTTAGGTATCGGCCGGCCGATAAATTAAAATTTTGAAGTTCTTCGAATCAACATCCGACCAGCCTCCGACATTAATATAGTAAAAAGCGTCATATAAAAGTTCCGAGCAACCTCACACCAGCTGACGGTGTTTAACTCTTTTCAGTTCCACGCCTCCTACCAGCAGAGCGCGTATTTAAAATTCAAAATAAATGGCAGCAACAAAACCATATAGGTGCGCAGCAGGGAAGTAATTTCTTTTATTCGTCCTCCAATTTGATGTGAGGGCCCCCTGTCCCTCTCCCGGAACCAGTCAGATTGCAGGATTCGCAGAGTTCCGGCTCCTGATGAACTGACTAAAAATATAAAGCATGTGTATTGATGAATTAGGGTTCAATTACGTCGAACTCAATATAAAAATGTTCCGACATTTCAAAGTGCTTTTTATTTCAAATCAGCACACGTCGCTTGGTTCAAACTAAAACTTATACATTTAGTACATTTGTCGTGGATAAATGCCATATTCAATCTTCAGAGCCTTTTCCAGCCAGTGCTCAGTTAACCTCTTCTGTGGAATCTTTTCGCCCTCTTCCTTCCTTTTTGACGTCTTGCTTTGTCGCTTTTTGCAACTCGCTGAAAGTGGCCCGAATCTCTTTTGCCTTGACCCACATTTTGATTTGCGTCCTCGACCGGCTGTACAGGCACTCGCGTTCCTTTCAGTTTCAATTTAACCTGGCTTACATCTGCCAAATTCAGGCTTGGGCGATTGAGCGCGGTAGGAAGGTCGACACTCCAGGTGGTTAGGGCGGCAATTCCGTCGTAGTATTCCTGGTATTTGTTGCTCACTTTGCCAGATTGCGTCACCTCGTAGCTGTCATCTTGTTTAATCTTGTAAGAGAACTCTGTGACACGAGGCGGAGCGAGAAACTCATATCTTGTACCTCTGAACACATCTGTCATCAGGCCGGTAAAGGAAATCCATGCAGTAATCGCTTTCTCTGTTTCAGTTGAGCCAAACTGGGCACCTTCAATATAAATCTCAAACTCGTCCACATGAACCCGCTCGTGTCCCACGAAAATATGTTGGTCATTCTCGTCAAGTTTGAATAGAAAGCTTTTCGTGCGCTTGAGCTCTGAAATTGGACATTTAAGAGTGTTCAGTGCCAACTGGCTCGCTCCGCCACCAGACCGCCTCCCCAACTGGTGCCTCCTCTGAGCTATCCTCGACCGCTTGCCAACTCCACTGCATTCGTCGTCGTCTGCAATAAGTATGGTTGCCTCAAATTCCTGTGGAATGAAAGGTGCAAAGTTTTGAACGGCGTTGATAACAGCACTTAGGCCCTGATTAACCTTCTCGTGTAAAGCGTACAAGTCATCTGACATGGTAGGCATCACAGGACATTCCGACAACCAGTTGTAGAAATAAGAATCACAAAAGGACATCAGCTTTTCAACCATTATGTTACGAAGTCGTTGCTTTTGCAGTGCCATTTCTATCAATAGCTTTCCGTTCACTTTTCTCTCGGTTAGTGCAGTGTCTCGAGATGCTTTTATATTTGCCTGTGCTTGATGCTGTTCATTCTTAAGTGTTTTTAGTTTAGTTAACGTCGCTAGAAGCTCTTGAACCGTTATAGATTTTTCATGGTATCCCTTCCCCCAAACCGCCACTGTCTTAAGCGCTGCTAAGTAATCGGATGCACCAGAGATCCCGCTAGCTGTTCCAACTCCAAGAAATGAGTCAGCTTCTACTTCAAACACTTCCCATTCTTTCACCATCACCGCCAAACTCTGGTCATTTTGCTCGGGCATGGATTTTGAATAGTAATCAGAAAGTTCAGTGCCGGCATAGGGTAGGACATCGTAATGAAGGTCCGTGAACGCATTTGCAGCTTCAGTAATCTTGGAAATAGAGTCCATTATAATGTTAATCTTGAAAAGGGTCTTCTGAATTTTACTAATGTCGTCAGCAAGAGAGCTCAGTTCTATGGTAAAACCCATCACAGCGCCAGCCCCACCAGCAAATATGGTTGTAATTCCACCAAGCACAGAAAACACTGCGTTAGCAATCTGTTGGTCTGAGTACGCTCGCACCCCTGCTTCGAACGTCGCTTTGGCCGTGTCTAATGCAGTCACTGCAGCGTCAAGTTTGCCTTTCATTGTTTGGGCGTCTGCTTTTGCTGCTTCAAGTTCCGTTTCCAGTGCTTCAACGTCCAAGTCGTTTTTCCTCACGATAGTTGTCATAAGTTCTGTCATAGAATCTGTGGCTTCAATCCCTGCTGCAAAATCCTGGGATATTCTTTCGAACCTTTCATACTTCTGTATGGCCATTTTAGCGTCATCCTTTATGAGGACCAGAATTTTCTCGTGTGCTTTCAGGGACAGATAAGGTACCCTGTAAAATCCGCGGGCACGAATGGAAAGATCTTCCATCAAATTCTTTGCATCCAATCTTAGAGCATCCACAGCGCTTGTATCCTCTCGTGCATCCTTAGCCGCCCGAACTTCATCTAAGACATGTTGTGTCAATGTAACCGGAAGACTTCCTCTAAGCAACTTGTTTTCCTTTGCAAAAGTGATTCCCTGTGCAACGACTTTAGCACAATTTACCATCATTGAATCTTTGGATTGCTTTTGGATTTGATAGCCCCTTGTATTGAAATATCTCGTGCGTTGTAGTTTCCAGAGCACGAGAAAGGTGCTGATGATTTATATGTATAGATATTCAGAACTGTTCCTTGGACATTTCCTGGCCAGGGACTAGAGCTTGAATAACGGTTTTGGCACAACAGTTTTCCATTTTCAACTTTAACAACTGCCCGGCGACCTGTTGTCGACGTCGTGTGTTGGGCATTATTCCATAGTACAATTTCTGCTCCGTTTTCTTTCAGGATCTCATTGGCAAAGAAGGCAACTTTGGCAAGGCCACTTGGAAGCGTTAGAGTTCCAGATAAGGTTATTTGGTGTGCATAGACGACGAGTTCAGTAGTGGTATCTCCTATATACGGTCTTAAATCAGATGTCTTGATATTCAGGAAGCGAACCTCGACGTGGCTCTGAAGGCTGGTCACACTCTTCAGTTCGTCGTCATCTATAAATTGGCACTGGGCATAGCAGTTGTTATTGGGGCACTGATCGCATTTTGTTCCATCTGAGTTCAGCTGATATCCAGGAGGGCAAACACACATGCTTGTGCCGGGTCCTGTATAGACACACTCGGCGTTACCTTGACAACTACCATCATTTGTCTCGCAATTGTTGATGGGAAAACAGTTCTCGCCGTGCTTCTCGTAACCTTCTACGCATGTGCAAGGCTCACCTCCACAGAAAGTGGCATCTGCAATTTAGAAAAAAAAAAGACATTTAACTCAAAATCTGACTCTGGTTAGGTGGCTTGCAGTGTCTTCCCCTATCTTCTTTGCCACTGGTATGAACAAGCTGTAATTTTATTAATTAAAATCATTTAGTAGATTTGGAAACGTGGTTGTAATCTAACACTGACATTGCAGGGATCTTTGGCCAATGAGCTGACCGTTAATATACGTTGATAATAGACTAATTTCGATATTTTAGAATTCAGGCTAAAACAGTAGACCTCAGCACGAGGCTCCGAGCAATAAACTATAGAGTTTGTCTATTGTTTTAGGCTGAATTTTAAAATATCGAAATTGGGCTATTCTGCCGTGTATGCATTAAATTGGTTTGTAGTTGGAAGAGCTCACCTACCGCGGCCGGCCTTTACAGGTAGCATAAACTGAATGAAACAGTAAAGAAAAACGTACCAGCGAAATGAAATGTTGAAGATGCTCCAGAACATCCTGTTTGAATCACCAACTCCTCGTAATCCTCAGGACTGTCCCCACCCCCGTGTGGCTTCACGCACTTGTCTCCGCTATAACCAAGAGTCGTCCCGTCGTAGGTCAAGGTAGCCAATCCACTTGATGTACAGTCTGTTAGAGTCAGTGCCTAATGCATGAAACAAGAGCAAGACGGCACTTAATTGTTTTAAGAATTTAGAACAATTCGCAATGCCATTGTATTTTATGACGACGAATTAGAGTAAAGATCGAATGCAATGTAAATCACGAGACTATGAACGAGACTATGATAATGTCTCGTGCCGGTTTTGGTTGGTCGGGAATCGATGAAGAAGGAAATGTATGGTATCTTACCGTGCCATCTGAGCCGGGATCTGCGACACATTTTCCACTTGCCAAATAAACCAGTGGCGACGAGAAGCTTTCTTTGTAGAAGACTTGCTCGGCAGACGTACACGACGCCTGGAACACCAGCTTGTCCGCACTTACACCAACACATTTATTGCTTGAATGTTTCAGGTATCCCCGGATCCCTGGAAGAAAGAATTATACGTGTCTTTCAAAAATAGATTTGGGCCCATTTTCATGCACTAACATGATGTAGCTGCAGTTATGGCGATAGTTACGGTTATGCTGCGGACAAAATCGAACGCCATGAGCCTACAACGATTATCAGTTGCATTAATTGAGTATGGCACGGGAGAAGTTTGGGGACAACGTTTTGGACTTTAAAAGTACGTTTGAACCGTGACTATGAACAACTGGCTACTAACTTGTCGAACTCAACCTGTCTGATTTGATTAGCCTGCGTGCTACCTTCTCCTATTTCCTATGATACGACTGCACTCAGGCTATGATTTAGCGAGCTTTTATCAATCAATCAATCAACTTTATTTAAAACATCTGTCTGTCGCTGCTTCGGTCTGGTGTCTATCTATATCTACCTGTCTATGCATGTGCATGTCTCTCTGTCTGTTTGTCTGTCCGCTGTCTTCCTCTCTCTCTCCTTTCATCGTTCACTTACTTTTTAAGGCAAAGCTGGAATATGCCTCTCCGCACTTTCAACTAACTGGGTGTCCTCAGCGGGGTTCAACTCTCCCACCTCAGGGACCAGGCACTTACTGGTAAATACGTTTTGTAGAGAGTTTACGTTCGTGAACTGAAACCTAAGTCAAAAATTTAAGGCATAATCAAAATATAAGAATTCACATAGACCAAACTCCAAGCTGGCTCAGAGCACCAGCTGTTCCTTCTTCAGATTTCCAAGCTTTATAGCCGTGCACATCTTCTACGTAGCGTCGGAGCGAAGGGCTAACGCTCGAAACGTCAGCACTCGAATATCTTTACGGTGGCCAATTTACATTATCAACCCAGTTGATAAAACAAAATTATATAATTCAAATTTAATTGAGTTGAACAAGACTACATCACACTACTTACGGAGGGCACTGTCCAAGTGACGAAGCAACTATGCAGTTTGTGCCTTGTTTGATAATCCCATCGCTTGTCCAGCCCAGTAGAGCAGTTTTGCTTTTGCAGTCAGTTTTGAGCACTAGCTTTTGGTTGATATAATGAGCGCATTTCCCACTTTTGTGCATAAAGTATCCGTAACCTGTCAGAGAAAAAAGCTGTTTTAAATTTGTGCTTTCATGTCCCCTAACGGAAATATAGTCTCTAAAACTTGTAACTGCAAAATTGATGCTAAATCTGAAACCTGTACTGCCGGGGTTTTGCTAAATCGCGGCTAGATTGCGCCTTGAACTCTTCGTCGTGGCGCAAGACGTTTTAAATGCTGAAGCATTTCATTTTCCATTTAATTGAAAAAGAATATTCAACTTTTAAAGTAGCTACGTCACGATATTTTTGACTCTTTCTTCAGCAACCTAAATTACCCTTAAAATACAGGAAACCTAAAACTAATTTTTTGCTAAAGAAGAAAAACACTGAAGGAGTGATACTAAACCAAAAAGGAACAAGGATGGCTGAGGATGGAATAGATTGAAACGGATTGGAAATGACGATTTTGACATCAGCACAGCATCTATCACTGGCCAAGCAGTTGACTGGGAGCAATCACTCACCGTCACTTACGAAGTCTATTGGCCTTGGTAAATCATTGTCGGGACAGCACAAAAAGCCATCAACATTATAGCCTGTCGTTGTTGAAAGCCGTTGGCAAGTGGCAGAGTCCAAAAACGTGCCTCCTACCACGAGAAGAGCTTTGTTCGAGCTTTCACCGGTAACTCCCGCAACACTCTGACCGCCGGGGCTTGTGGGACAAACTTCAGCCGCTGTGCACAGCCTTCTGTTTGTATAATCGCAGTGATTTGCGCTCGTGTCAACACTTGAAGCGGCAACAGAGGAATCACTAGCAAACCAAGACGTGCCTTCAGCTGAAAACAGAATTCACGTAGGAAATGGCTAGTAATTAAAACAATTGTTTTTTCAAAACAGAAACGTGGCTCGGAGAGCAAACGAGCATCCGGGAATATTGAGCTAAAGTGTCAGCACAAGATTCATTGCTAACACTGAGAAATGCAAGGACAAGGATCAAAATTTAATCTTAATGAAAATGCCGTTTTGGGTACGGGAAAACGCAAGCCACGAGTTTCCGAAAGGCAACAACAGCTTACAAATTCGGAAAATAAATTTTCGTTTCCTCAAAATTTACTGTCATTTTAATGTTCAGCTAAAAATCCGAAGAGTTTAAACTGTAATAGTTTATACAAATATCCCTTTAAGGGTCTTTAAAAGCTAGGCCCTAAACGATATGGCAAAACAAAACAACGACATTCCAAGGCACTTAGTTAAATGTCCTCGTTGAGGTGTTTGTTAGAGATATTGTAGAGCCTGTCTCGTCATAAGTCAATTTGGAATTGGGCTATTTTCTTCCTTGGAGATGGCAGCTACAGATGCATGAGATGTAGTTGTGTCATACTAACCAACTAAATGGAAACGGCTTGCGCTTGACCGGCACACGCACCGGGTCTGAATTACTCAGAGCTTTTAACTTGGGCTCATAGCCTGTGTGTTGAGTTACACAGTATCCACCGTTGTGAAAGACAATCTTCCCGTTTTGTTGTACGGATGCGTGGACGAGGTTTTCAAAGTGTGGATCGTGTGGCCATCTACCACATGGAGACTGTTGGAACAATTGCATTAAAAAGATTTGAATACCTAGCTAGGAAGGTTTGGTTTTATCAACTGGGTTGATAATGTGAATTGGCCACGGTAAAGAGATTCGAGAGCTGACGTTTCTTCTTCTCGATCCGCGATAAGCGCCACACGCAAATGATCGCCTCTCTTACAGGTTGAAATGTGAAATATGTGAAATATGGAGAAATAAGTCAACCTCTTGAAATAAACGTCCACTTTCACCCCTACCTCAGTATCCCTCACCCAGTTTGAAACGCGCCACCTGATTGTGAGGAAAATGTAACGTTTGGCAAGCTGTTAGCTGCTTTCGTTCATATTCACACATGCATAATTGACAACGTTTGAGACTGAAGTAATTGACACGTAATGGCGAACTGATACTCTCCTCGGGCACCGGTAGGTTGATTTTCGTTAAAGTTGTTTGTCATTTTAAATAATATTGTATTACTTTTTACACTAAATTAACTTCAAATCAACGAAAATCTCCCAAACGTAAATTAAAGAGAACATTTGCGAAGTTCATCTGTGTGTCTTCGAAAAAGTTGGTCCTTGTTGAAGGGTTGCACGTGTTTGGCCTGCTCCCAGTGAAGGATAAATCCCATTCTATACCTTGAAGACATCAATCGCATCTTGGTTCTCAAACGAATGGAAACACCAGTCAGACACTCGGATTAACCCATTTGTGTCTAAGCGCACCGTCGCACAGTTTGAGGTGTCCAGTTTTGCTACATGATCAAAACACCATCGGAAAGGCCCACGCCAGCTGGCCCTGCATGTCCAAGATGGATAACTAGTGACTTCACCAAAGTTGATGCATTTCTTACTTTCCTTGTGTTGCAGATCTCCCGTGACAACACCTAAGACAAACCCACAACAGTTAAAAGCAAAAAGGGGCGAAAATACACCATTTTACTAAATTAAAACAACGTTTGTCCTTGTGTCCTGTGGAAGAAAAGTTTGACGATTTTGGTGAATTTAATGGCAACACTATATGGAATGGCCCCTATAGTTTGCATTTGCAAAATAGAGTTTATATATAGAGAAGAATCAAAAAGAAGAAACATGGACTCGACACTCCGTTTTTCAATTTAAACTATCCAACTGACCAGAAAATCGGGAACATGGTTGTGTTTTAAGAGGACGTTTGACCCAAACATTGTAATAAACTAGCAGCTAATGGGCAATGTAATGGAACTCTGCACTGTTTCTATGGCGTTATTTGTTTCCGAAATCCTAACTTCAACAAGAAGCCACCAGAATCAACGCCTGGCTTTTTCAAAGGAAATTTTTTTTTTTTTATAACAATACTTTACCACAACATACCATTCTCAAAAGCTGTAAATTCACTGACAGCACTCTCGGCAGCCATCAAAAAGATCAGCAACACCGGCACCAAGGAGGTCATTCTGTTCAGTTGAACTGCCACAGACAGACTGAAAGGCAAATATGCTATATAATTGATACACACCAAAGTTCAGCAAAAAAATATTCCAGATAAAAAATGGTACTCACCGAGTCATAGCGGAGAATGGCTATTGTTCTCGGGACATTTACTTACAGTCGAAAAAAATCATAGCTCTGTCATGACGCTTGTAAATATTCATAGACGCACAGAAAGGGCTTCTGTGATTGGTTGCTATGAACTCGCGGCAATGCTCATTATTTTGATTGAGGCGGTAAACTAAACAATGAACTAAGCCAGCTATTGTCTTCTCTTTGTTTCAATAAACTGCGGCGCGCTATTGTTCTGATTCGCGTGCAAAAGTTTTCGCTAACAGACACTAAATGCAGGGTTTTTTTCTAAGCTTTTCCATTTAATTTTCGGGAGATTCCGTTCGGTCGAAGATGAACTTTTAACACCGAAAACAGAACGGGTTTAGTGGCACTGCGCGCGCAAGACGATTGTGACGTAAACAAAGAGAATAGGGATAGAAATGAACAGGGATTGGTGGCGTTTCTCGGTGTTCATATTTCAAAGAAAATATAATGTTCATTTATTGTTTCGGTTGTGTGTGTTGTGGATTAACGATAATTAACGCAAAAGTCTTTAAAAGATCTTTAAAGCAAATAAATCCCTGCAATCGTTCCAACAACATTTATCTACGAATTATTTATTACCAATGTTAAACAAAAAACAATGAAAAAGAGAGTATTGAAATCGTGAATTCTATCTTTTTTATTTTTTATTTACTTCCTGTTTTCAGTGTTTCTAATTATAATTTAAATTAAAACAACTTACCCCTTGTTTGTTGTCCTTTGTGTTTAAGGCGTCAAAGGTGTGAAAAGATGACAACTCAAAACATAAATGATCAATAAACAAGCGCGAATGGCTATTTACGGAAGCCTCAAGCTGATACTTGAACAGGTAAGACCACAGATCACAAAGGAAACAACAGGTTTTGCTTGTCTTTTCAGTTCTGAAACCCACTTTCCTAATCACAACACGGCACGAAAAATTGGATTTGTCCCACTTTTGATTCGAGTCAAAAGTGCGACAAATGACCATCTTTGACACAGAGTCACCTTTGCAAAAGCCAAAGACACATTTCACTTAGCTTTGACATACCTTTGATAAACGTCAAAAGCGCACTATCTTTGACTAAAGTCAAAGACGGCCTTTGCCACCTTTACCCCTGGTTAAAGGAATGGGTTAAAGCCAGCAACAGGGGCGTAGCCAGGGTTTTTCGAGGGGGGGGGGGGGAGGGGTCACACTGTATGTCACTATGTTGAATCTTCGGTTTCGCGCGTTTTCGTCAACTGAATACTGTATGTTGTTTGCTTAAAAAGTCTCACAAAGGGGGGGGGGGGGGCAATTTTTGCTTTTGACTAGTTATTTGACGCTGGCTGAAATTCTCGCATCGACAGGATCGCTTATTATCAGTTTGGACCCCCCTGTCAAAAATTCCTGGATCTGCCCCTGATGTCAGCGAAAATTAAAGCGGCACTTCACCTGAATTTAATTGATGGAACTTTAAGGTGTCTCAGCATACCCAAGTACACGGCGTTCAACATCTTCAGAAAGAAACTGCCCACAGAAAGAGAATACCATCTAGATGGGACCCCACTGGGCATAACCGTCACAGACAATCTCCAATGGTCTCAACATATATATATCGCTGATATCGATACCAAAAAACTATTGTATTGCTCAATTGTTCGACCACAAATAGAGTACTCCTGTGACCTATGGTCATACACGTCGAAGGACAAACTATTGCTAGAAAACAATATAATTTGGTTTTATCAACTGGGTTGATAATGTGAATTGGCCACCGTAAAGAGAGCTTTCGAATCTCTTTACGGTGGCCAATTCACATTATCAACCCAGTTGATAAAACCAAATTACCTTATATTACCTATCTTGCAATCACAGACCCTAATTCCTTGTCCCCGTGAAATTCGTGCAGTACGTTATTTGTACAAATATCATTCCAATCTAGATTTCCAGGGGGAATTTGGAACGGTTTTGTTTTGTAAAACAATAGTAGACCCATAGTGACGGTCTAAGTAGAGATTATTCCATGGAAAAAGGACGCGTACGAGTTAAATAGAATCAAAACAGGAACGAGTGAGTTTTCCCATACAGCTATCCTCAACGAGCGAATTAAATTTGAAATCGAACAAAGCATCAATTACATGGTCTGAGTATACGTCTTTTCTTTATTTTAGATTTATTTCTTTTGAGCCATTAGTGCAGGAGTTCGGACGCAAGAAAGCCCTGAAACTTATGTAGTTTTGTATTGTGTATTGTGGTTCTAGTTATAAGCTTCATCTTTCCGCGTTTTCTCTCTGGAAGTCTTCTAGTCTCTCACTCTCTGTCTTGACAAGCACTGATTTGTGTTGTTGGTGTCATATTTTTAATCAAGCCACGATGGCCTAAAAACAAGAGATATTATGATAGGCTAGCTCTAGAGGTCGAGTAGAATGCATATTTACGTCTTCCTCAAGCAAATATTTAAAAAAAATAATACCCAAAGCATTGTGAAACTCTTTTGTGACTTTTGTCGAGTCAGCTGTTCCGTGTCAACACACCTCGACACTCCACTATCGAATATACCACATACACATCAAGGCGTGGGCGAGAAGAGCCTGGATAAGAGTTATTTTGGGAAGATGCCACAAGCGAGTATTTAACGAAGACCAGCAATAGTTTGTTCAAAGGCCGTCACACCTCGAAGGGAAACCTGTAAAGAAACCAGAACGGGTAGAAGAATGTCTGGAGAGACAACCCATCCGACGACCGTACGAGGTTCGCCAACAAAATACGTGAAACTGAATGTTGGAGGATCCCTTCATTACACAACCATCGGAACGCTCTCGAAACAGGACAGCATGTTGAGGGCGATGTTTAGTGGCCGAATGGAGGTTTTGACAGACACCGAAGGTGAGTTTAATTCTGGGATACATTTTTTTCTGTACTGGGAACAAGTTAAGGTCTATTTTCCCTCATTTTCAGACTCAAACCACAAATGACGTGCAATGTGTAAACCAGATCTTTGTTGATACGCGTAGCTTAGATTATTTAGGCTTATGTGAACGCACATGAAGAAGTCTTCATGTATGCATTTGTTCGTGCTCAATTAGTATGCAATGTACCGTAATAATACTAATCACACATCGAGCAATCTTTTCTCTTGTAGTTCCGATAAAATCGTAAAAATGAACCCCACGCCATTCCTTTGCAACACCATTGTCTGTTTAATTTCCACTAGAAATACCCAAAAGATTCTATGAAACCACCTTGTATCCTAGAACAAATATTTTCTCTTCATTCTAAAGCAACTATGAATGTTAAGCCTGAGTGGGCATATGACCACATATGCCCACTCAGGGGGCATATTTGGGGCATTTGACCTCAATTGCCTTCCCCACCCTCAGGAATTGGACTAGGATTCTTGGCCCCAGGGTGTAGATGTTTGATTTTTTTGCGAGGAGGAATGGGACCTTGGCACATTGTCACATGCTTGTCTGTGCGGTGATCGTGAAATGTTTTTGTGGAGAAATCCGAACAAATGTGGCTGTTTTGGAGATAATAACAAGCCTTTTGAAAAAGTGGAGTTGCACCTCCTGTATGATGCAATAAAACAGCGTTGTACAGTTTGCTCCACTCTTAGTAATTATAGAGCGTTTTCACTCAGGTGACCAAACAAAAATTAAAATCATTCAGTGGACAGGGTCAAGAAACTTTGATATTATATAAAGAATACAGTTCTCCAAGTTTCAGGTGTATGCTTTATTCCAAACTTCAGGTATTTGTCGAAATGTCCTGCACAAATTTACAGAGCCCATTATGAAGCCACTACCTGTATATTGGTGTTCCTCAGTGGAACAGCAGTATGAACAAACAGATACTTATATAACCACTTTTTCTAGCGCTTAAACCTCTCAAAATGGCTGAAACTTGTGAGATACATGTAAGTATGTGTTTTTTGACAAACATGATTGTAACTTTGTCACACACATAACTCTGTAATTCAAAATGCGCTGGTTTCCAAATGAAGGATGCTTTTGAGCTGAAAAGTTGTACACAATTTAGCACCTCTTGTGCCTGATGAGTGTAAACCGTTGGTGGCTCTTTGGTTTTGGATTTTAGAATTTGACTGACATCATGTGAAAACACTATAGAACAGTCTGAGTTCTGTTTCTTCTTCGCAACTTTTAACATGACACGAAAATTGTGAAGAGAGGGAAGGGAAATCTGAATCTGTAGCAAATATTGTGTTTGTGTGGAAAGATTTACTTAGCAGTGTGTGTGTGTAAACTTCAAGTATCACTCATTATTGATTGAGTACTGTAGTCAGCCCAAGGTGGGGATATTTGATCTGATCTTACCCAATTTTAGGGCTCCACAGTGGGGATCATTATTACCTGAAATTCTTGTGGAAAGTCAAATGCCCTCCTGCCCTCCCCTTCTCAAGCTTATCATTGGTGCATAAAAGCCTTGGCAGCCTGCATAGATGCATAATTTGGAAAGAAAAATAAGAACAAAACATATTTCAAAAGATTGCTGAGAGGGGTGTTCCTTTAAGTTTCTATGGTCCGATCTTCCTCCACTCTATGTGGCCTTTAATTTAGAAGGGGACTTTTATATAACTGGGCCTTCAATGAAAACACCAATTAGTATTTTATAAATGATAGTCAGGGGTTTCAATTAAATTGAAAGTAGGCAGCCGGTTTGACTGGAGTCTGACTGTTTTTTTAAGAATCGTTCTTTAATTTCTTCAAATTTAAGTAGCCAATGTTTCTAAACGAAGTAGGATGAAGTAACCGATGCTTTTAGTCAGCCGTCAGTGCTTATTGAAAGCACTGGATACATGTAGTTGTGTGCTCTGGAAAGGAATAACAAGGTTTTTGGAAACATGTACCGGTAATAGACAAGTACTAATCCCAGTGATTAGCCTTGTTGCTTTCTGGTCTTGCTACACATAAATCCACTTCACCAGCACCACGCCTTCTTTGAAAGCTGTACCAAACCAGTCTTCTAGATCCCCCTCCTCCCCCCCCCCCCCACGAAAAAGTGACTAACTCAAAAGTGGTAGATAGCGCCAGTGCTCTGAGTTTAATGCCATCGTTCTATCGACTATGCATTGCTTCACACCAAAACTTCAGATTCTTCAAACGCTATTGATAATTGCTGAAAATCCTAACAAGTTAATATGGAAGAGCTGCTTGATTGCAATGTGTCTCTTTACTCACTTTGTGTGAAAGTCCACACTAAAAGCAATGCTACAATATTCTCTGTAATGAACAAGCTTGTTAAGTAACAAATGCAGTTACATCTATCTTTGGTTCAGCAAAATTTATTATACCACTGTTTTATGTAATATATGTGTAGGTCGTACCAACCCTAAAGGTCAGAACACATGGGGCAACAAATCGCTGCTACAGGTCGCTGCGATGTGTTGCCTTGTGTATACACAAGTTACAACAACACTGTTTTCATTCATTTTATGGCTGCAACCTGTCACACAAATTCAAACTGATGCTACACGTCACAGCGACAAAGTCCCGTTGCTTGAAAAAATTTTTGCCAGAAATGCAACGTGCATGCCTTTTGTGTTCCGCCTTTAAGTGGTTAATAACAAAATGATAACTGTTTTCATTTTTTTTTAGGTTGGATTCTTATTGATCGCTGTGGGAAACATTTTTCCCTCATTTTAAACTTCCTGCGTGATGGTACCGCACCATTACCACAGAATGAGGTGGAGCTGCAAGAAATTTTGATAGAGGCCAAGTATTACTTGATTGAATCACTTGCAGAACTTTGTGAGAAAACCCTTGAAAAGAAAAAGGAAGAGCATGACCCTATTTGTCGTGTTCCACTTATAACTTCGTCCAAGGAGGAAAGGCAACTTGTCACTGGTAAAAAGGTATGCAGGAGTTCTTTTGTATACTTATTGAAACCCAAGAACACCAATTGCTGAAAGGGCAAAACCTTGCAAGTCCCCCAGTTCTACCTGGAGATGCCAGGTTTGAACAACATTGTCCAATATATTATGCCATGATCAAGGAAGATTGGCACATTTTGGCACATCATCATTGTCATCATCATCAGCACTATCACCATCATTATCATTGTCATTTCTGGTGTTCCAGATAAATCAACAGTTTTAAAATCCCTTTGTTGCAAGATAGTTTAAAACTGTTGTCGTGATTGGACTACCTTAGATTCTAGCCAATGAAATCATTTTACCCAGATCACTTGTTCCTCATGCACAGGCCCAGCCAGCCAAGTGGAAAAAGTGGATCTGGGGATGAGAATGGGAAGAAATCAGATGATGACCCTAAAGATTTTATAGTTGAAGGTTGACATTTTTTAAAAGGTTGCTCTAGACATCAATGGTTCCAAAACTCCTGTTTAGAAAAAAAATATGTCATATTACCCGAGTACTGTTTTGTGTTATCACAGAACTAAAGATTGATAAATAACTTTTCTTTTCCTCTACAGCCAGTTGTCAAACTCTCATATAACAGATCAAATAACAAATACTCCTATACTGGGTAAGTCTATAATGTTGCTTAAAGACAAAAAGCACTGACTAAGGCCCAGTTCAGATGTTGGAATTGAGTTCAACAAAACCATGGCAGAAGCACAACATCCGAATCAAAATTTTGAATTAAGTTTGGCATGACATTAAGTTCGACAAGCTCTGCTGTGCTACACAACTCTGGTGTGGCAGCCATTAAAACATGCTTTTGTCGTACCAAAACATAATTCATAAATTATATTAAATTATGTTAACTTCCATGGGGAGTTTATATAATGTTATGTGGACTCGGTAAATCCTGTATTTAGTACGACTCTGTCACAATGTCTGAATCAGAGTCGTGTTTCTGCTGTGCTGCAGTCAAACCTAATAGTAATTGACTTCTGTATGGCAGAAGCACAACCTCTGAACTGGGCCTAAGCCTTTTGTTCTTTTCCCTGCATACTGAAATCATAAATATAAATGTATTTTCGTGGTTAAATTCTGGAACTCAAATAGGTTGGCCCCATCTTATTTAACATAGAGGACCCCTCCCTCCAAAAATAGACTTGCAAAGCAAGTGTCATGACCAGAGGGAGACGTCACGCTTTCTACGGAAATCGGAGATCACGTGACGTGCAAAAGAACACCCCTTGCGAATCGTCACAGCCTGAGGGAATGTCACACTTTCTACGGAGATCAAAGATTACGTGACTTGCCAAAGAACACCCACTCAGGATCTACACAACCTGATGATAAGGTCACTTTTTCTCCGGCAATCGAAGATCACGTTACCTTCAAAAGAACACCCCCTTGAGATCGTCACGCAACGCTGGCCTTATTTAATTTAATTTAATGTAATGACATCTTTTTTTTTTCATTCTCACAGTCAGTCAGATGACAACCTGTTAAAAAATATCGAACTCTTCGACAAGCTGTCGCTTCGCTTCAACGGACGCATTCTGTTTATCAAAGACTTGATCGGTAACAACGAAATCTGCTGCTGGACTTTTTACGGCAATGGCAAGAAACTCGCCGAGGTGTGTTGCACATCGATTGTGTACGCCACGGAAAAACCGCAAACAAAAGTTGAATTCCCGGACTCGAGAATTTACGAGGAATCACTGAACGTTCTTTTGTATGAGCATCGGGGAACTGGAAACCTCCCCGATGCTGAACTACTCAGCGCGACTCGTAGGGCTGTCGGCCCACGAGTGATTCCGGAAAGTGACGAAGAGCCTACGAGAAGACAGGAAAAGAACAGATAAAGAGAGAAACACGGCTGTTACTAATTCGTTAACTGGAAAAGATACGAAGTTGCGTAGTCAGAATCTTTACGTTCGACGTTTTGACGTGGAATGCTTATTCCCACACGGAAGGTGTCTGTGTAGGAAATTTTTTTAATAAAAAGAATTATACATTAGACTCTCTGAGAACACACACAGCGTGGCTGTATCTGAAGATCGAAAATAATGCATTTTACTCTCTGAAAATCTTAGAGAGCTGTTTCTATGGTTTTATGTGTTTTACATAGCTTGGGGAATTCCAGAAACGTTATCTTGTACACAAGATTGGCCATCTCAGGGAGGATAGCCGCAGAAGGAACGGTTGGTGGGGGGGGGGGGGGGGGGGAGGGGAGGTAGCCCCAGGAAATGAGTGGGTACGTGTCACTTAACCCCCAGGCCATAACGCTGGACCAATAAATGCTATTTCAGACGGTTTTTCAGATCGCATATAATAGATAGCTAGACGCCTTTATTTCTAAAAATATATGTGAAGGCAAAAAAGAAAAAATACTCTTGTATTACTCCGGGTAGTCCATTCAGGGGGCTCCATTCAGGGAGCTTAAATAAATTGATACCGTGTATAAATAAAGTTATAATACTACTACTGCTCCTACTATTACTTACGGAGCATCCCTACTATCAACAGGAGCCCTGAGTTCTCTAACTAAACTATACACTGAAATATGTACAATAATCATGGAGCATTTAGGAATTAAGAAATCGGGGTCGAGCGGATATTTTTCGAGTTGCGTAGTATTTGAGGAAAAGTACGAACAGTGCGTTTTGTTGCCCTAATATGATAATATGCGTAATAGTGACATAATAAATGACTATTTGAGGCGGCATTTCAGACTCAATGCGGCGCAAACCACAAAATACTAAGTTAGTAAATAACCCCTTCAGGCGGCTGTATATTGGAGGATAATGCCCGAGGCTAAAACAACATCCGAAAAATGAACAGTTGGCCGAGAACTGAGGGTTCGAGGGAAACTGAAATTTTTAGGACAATTTTTGAGCCAGGGACCTTATTCCCCAATATACCAGAAATCCAGAAACGGGTTTGTTTATTTTATAACCCTCTAGTTAATTTTCATAACGCGATTTGTCGCAGTGAAAAAGGAAAAAAACATAGTGATAAACACGGCATAACTGTGTTTGAAATAAATGCAAATTGGCTGCTTTACGAATTGTTTTCAAAGCTATGATTTGATTAAGAAGCTGGAGCTGAAAAGGTGACTGTTCGTTTGTTTTGAACTCCATAAAATCGCGCTTTGTACCACGTGATGTGTCTTGTCTAATGAGTGCGCGTAAAAATTGGTGGGTCATTTAACAATTATTCCACGAGCGCGCGTTGGATATGAGATGGTACCCGCCTCATTGGCTATAACCATCTCATATCCAACTAGCGCGAGTGGAATAATTGTTTTATTAAAAACTCCCCAAAAATATTGTACAAACATTGCAAAAATGCATTCTTTTACGCGTACACCTACCTTTTTGGTAGGTCAATGGTATGTGAGCTCATATACCATTGTCTGTCAACCAATCAAAACTCAGGAAATGTAATATACCATAGCTATTTTTAAATAATAATGACTTTCCTATGCCTTGACGAATACAGCCAATCAGGAGCCTGGAGAAGCGTTGCATATTCCGCGGTATCCCACGGGTCGTATTCCACGGAAGTTTCCAGGCCTTCGTTCAACTCAGTTTAAATTTTGCGAGAATATATTTAAATATAAATTAAGACACAATGTAGTTTAAATCTTTGGAAAAATGTGATACTAGAGATGAAAGACTATTCAGACGTCGAAGAAATATTTGCCAAACAGCGACCAAAAACCCATTAAACATAGATAAAACAACTTTGGATTGCAAGACATTTGTTAAGTTACGTACTCGTCTAAAGGCTCGCGTGTATACTGAAAAATCAAATCACCCGTGGGATATTTCACGGTATGCCACGAGAGAACATGTATGCATTTGAGACGGCATTTCAGAATAAATGCCGTGCAGACCACTTTATTCTATCGGCGTTGCTAAAACCAGCCATAGCAAACGACCCAGTTCCTCACTCGGAAATCCCACCGACTTCCGGTAAAAGCTAGCCTGAGTATCAGGCCCTCCTAAGGGGCTAGGGGAGAGGAGAAGAGATAGAGGAGATGTGAGAGGCTAGGTAAAAGCAAGAATTTTTGCTTCATCGTTCTCGAGTCCGAGGGAATGTTTTGTCCGAAAATCGATATTCATAAGGAATTGGAGTACCAAGGAACCATTCCGCTCCCCAGAGCCCACGATCACTTCTGCTCTGCGCCAGATCGAGACCACTGGCCTCAGATTGGTCAGATTTGACAGTGAGTCCGTGGATCGCGGACCTCCGGTATTGAGGGCGACCAGAGGTCTCGATCCCTGTCGCAGACCAGAAGGGTCCTGGGCTCTGGGGACGAGAATGCCAAGGAACAAGACAAGAAATAGATCACCAGGGCTGTTGCCTCAGTGCAGAGTGTTGAAATAACTGTGTTTATTCTTGGCTGTTTACTTAATCCTCTTAGCTGTAATATCAACAAGGAAATTCTCCTTTCTGGAGTACTTGCTGGTTGAGGGTATACATTTAAAATGCACTTGCGACCAGAAGCCGTGGTACCTCTTTTAGGGTGAAGGACAGTGTTGGGTTAGTAACCCGTCGGGCAGTATAAGATGTGGGACGCCTGCTTGAGTTAACAGAAGTTCGTCTTATCGCTCTTCAAAAAAACAACAGGAAGGAAGGTGTTCAGTGCTATGAAATGGAGAATTGGTATAAAATGCTTCCGTTTGCGTGTACTCTTTCCAGATGGGGGTCAACTTTGTTCCTCCAACTTTCATTCAAATGCGTGTGTACCCCCATCTTAAGAATGCAAATCAGTTTACTTCGTCCCCTAGCAAACAAATCGCCCCTTTAACGTTTGAAACTATATTTTTACCAAAGTTCTCTTCCTTTTCCCTAATAAATACTACATGCTAAATATTTGCAAGCAAAAACGAGTTACCTTATGGAATCGCGAAATTAAATACCCGCCAAAAAAAGTTATCGTGAAAATTAATTTAAAACCTTGGTGTAAAACCATTAAAACCCATGATGCCGTTTACATGCTGACAGGCTGCTTCAGCCCCACCCCCCCCCCCCCCCCAATTTTTGGCAACTCAGATATTTTGGGCAGCATCAGGAAATTTGTGCAACGCAACGTGGTAGAATTTTTTGGGCAAACGGTTCACCACCCCCCTGGCAAAAAATTGCCCGTACACCGCTTATGCATGCTGATGCTCTTTTCTTCCAGATCGAGAGAAGATATCTCACAGATGCTGAACAGTGTTTTATAACGTTGTTCTTTGTTGAAAACGAAACATGTCAACCTGTTTCGTTATGGCTCTATTCAAGGTCTGCGTTATTAGGGTAGTTTGTGAGAAAGTGCCTTAGAAAGTGTGCAGTGAAAATCGGCGCCAAATCCGTGACGTATTTGCTAGTTATTGGCCTGGGTGTTTTAATGCATATTCATGACAAATTGTAAATTTGTTTCAAACCAAACAGGTCGTGGATGTGTGAAGATGTGTCGTGCTGCGAGGCCAAGCTTTGACTGTCGAAGGAAGAAGAGGCATCCCGCAAATAAGAACAGTGAAGGGAAAGCTTAGAAAGATGTCTTCTCGCTTTTAAGGCAAAAGGTAAGCACTCCTTACGCAAAGTTTTGCTTAATTTTCGCTGAACCGCGGAACACGTGCGCTTTCTACCGTTAGCTTTGACGTCGCTTCGACTCGAAACTCAAAGAAGTGTCTTTCGTTTCGTTTGTAAGGTAACAAGGGCGGCGGTCTTAGAGAAGACGTTTCCTGTTTGAATTAATGCCGTGAAACTTCTGAAGAGAAATTTCGAACGGTTTAGAAATGTGCTTGAACATGTCTTAACTAAAATAGGAATTGAGGTCTCGAAAGCGTGCAAGAAAAGTTTATGAAGTTCCAAATGTGGCCACGTGCATTCGATATTTGTATTTCGTAATAACGCCCGACACACGTTGCTGCGGCGAAAATTTTGAAGATTTTTATGTCAGAACTTGACAATGACATCATGTGTACAAAATGCCGTTTGATTTGGATCATGAATGCAATGGTTTTTGGAGCAAAACAGTGCCGGTGTGTACGCTTTTAGCGTAATTAGCACTGATGTCAAATGTCGTTTGAACTTTAACTTATCTCTACACTGTTTTTATTTATTTCAGGAAGACTGATTTCACTAAGAGGATAGAAGTATAAAGAAATCAAGAGGACACACTGGAATCAATATATCAGGAGAAAACTGCAAAGATAAGAACTATCAATTATCACGTAACCTTAACAAAAATGGTGGCTGGACAAATGTCTAATTTTCACGGGAATTTCACACTTGGAAGAATAGATCACATCGGTATTGCTTGCTTGCATCGAGTGGTGGAGGTTATAAACACAAGTAACTTGAGGGTGCATTGGAGCAAAACACTATTTTGATTGTTTACAGCGAGCGATGCAGTTTAAAAACGGCAGGAAATGGAAATGCTGTACAACTTAAGCTTGCTTTCTGATTCGATTATTTTAGTAGTTCTTTCGCAGCCACCGTTTTTAATGCAGGATGCACACCTTGATGGCTCGGCTATTTATTGTTTGATCTCGGAAAGGTATCGTGGTCGTCTGTGAGGAATTGGGCGGGTGTAATTTGGCAGTTTATTTACGTTCGGTGCAAAAGCAAAGACTAATTTCCATTATGCAGCGTTTATCCTCAAGGCTTGTGCGTCGTGTATCCGCGCGTTGCGATAGTTACAACTTCAATTGATGCTGCACGCAAGTGAAATGTTTTTAAGGTGGCACTGTAAGACGAACAAGAGTAATTGAAATCAATAAAAAATGCAAGATTTGCGTTGACGGAAGCAGTCCTTGCCTTTCTCATCACCTGGGTCTTTGTTCGGCTTGCTACCATCCTCGGAGACCAAGGGGCGGTTAGTCGGGGCGACACGAAGTAAATCGAGCAGCGAAATTGGTGCAAACAAAAGTTTACAAGAATTCGCAAGAGTGTCCCTGGGATGCTGCTCTTAAACGATTAGTACCACGACCCATTCGAATGCTTGCCTCTGATTGGCCATGAACTTATTTGTGGCCAATCATAGGCAAGCATTCGAATGGGCCGTGGAACTTGTCGTTTGAGAGTCGCATCCCAGGGACACTCTTGCGAATTCTTGTAAACTTTCGTTTGCACCGATTTCACTGCTCGGTTTACTTAGTGTCGCCCCGACTTGCTGCCCCTGAGTCTCCGAGGATGGCTTGCTACGACTGTGATTGGGAAAATCACAAAATTAAAAAAAAAATTAATCATCCTTCTGCGTTTTGGATATAATTAGAGACACACAAAACACTCAACAGTGCTACCTTGAAAAGATTCGCACTTTTGTGCTTTATTCTGACTAAAGAACACGGGCTTCTCAATCGCGGAAACGTTCAAAACAAAGGTAACTGGATAAACGATTTCATTTACTCCATCAGAAATGTATATTGATCGGATCGGGAAAAGAAAGTTTTGAATTTTGACATGTTTTGGGTGGGAAGACAAACGGAGCTTGTGTTGAGTATACCTGTGTTCTTTTGTCGTTTTGCGCGCTTAGTATATAAACCATCATGCCTGGTTCAAAGGATAACAAAACTCGACCATGAAAATGTTAAATTTTACAGTTATACAGACCAAAAACATCGATCTCTTTTAGGGTAAAAGCCGATTTTCGTAAAACTACCAAAACAAAAAGAAATTCACTGTGCAACTAAACTTGACGTTTTATTGGGTGATTTTACAAAACCCGCGGAACAAAATTTTAACAAAAGCGACAATCTCGTTGTCAACCATTCAATAAAATCAGCTGTACGAAATCTCAAAATATTTTTTCGCTAAAATAAACCTTTGCAGCAGTTGAAACGCATTACACCTTTCGTTTCTCCTTTTTACCAAATGCTGACTTTTTATAGCATTCAAAAGATAAGAAAAACCGAGCATCAGTTGTTGCACGACCGAGTCAGAGGGGCGTGGGTCTGTTCCTGGGTCGACGTCACAAAACAGTTTGTGACGTCTACCCAGGAAAAGACCCACTCCCCTTCTGACTCGGTCGTGCAACAACTGATGCTCGATTGTTCTTATCTTTTGAATGCTATAAAAAGTCAGCATTTGGTAAAAAGGAGAAACGAAAGGTGTAATGCGTTTCGTACTGGTGCAAAGGTTTATTTTAGCGAAAAAATACTTTGGGGTTTCGTGCACTTGAACTATTTAGTTCTTTTTGTTTTTATCACATGGCTAAACTTCGAAAGCTGTATCGGGACATTAGAAATACGAGCATTTGGCTAAAATCATGCAGCAAGAAAACTACAAATCAGTGTTCAATTTTATCGAATTGCCTTGTATGTATTTCATAAAAGACGAAACAAAAACACAGGGAAATTTATTTTTTAAAAGTATGGAAAGGAAAATTACAACTTCACCCGAGTGATTTCTCAAATCTAAAAAAATTAAAAGTCAGAATGTAGCTAACAAAGAACATCCGGAAACATTTATATTTTTATGTAAACTAAACATTTTCTCCATTACCAACATTATAGGCCAAAATTTAACAACAGTCAAACTGATCTAGTTTTCAAGAACGAACAAAAGGAAACGACGATTTCACTTTGAAAATCGACGGAATTTGTTTCATTTTATGTTAAATAAAAATCTGGTATTTTTTCTTGCTTATGTTAAACCACGAAATCAATATTAGTATTAGTGAAAATTTACCAAAATAGCAAAACGTTTGGTTAGAAATTGTCTGCTTTATCTACCAAATTTACAGAGAATATGATTTAGACATTTATTTCTAACGACAAAGAAAAATGACAGTTTTGGATTTTTGTTTCTCGTCTTGCTTTCGTCGTTTTGATGTATTTTGGTCTGTATAATATGTACCAGAGAAGTTGAAGAAAATAAAAAAACGTCCTTATCTTGACTGCCTGGTTGGACGCGACGGTAACGCTCTTAGTACAACAGTTTACAGAAAACCGACGCATACCGACAGACTACTTGACGAATCATCTTACAACCCGACATCACACCTGAAAGCAACGACTATTGAGACACTGACGAGACGAGCGCAACTAGTTTGCAACTCACGAAACAGCTTATCTCACGAAGACTATTACCATGACCGTGTTTTTTCTAAAAACAACTAACACAACGACGACTTTATTAGACGAAACATTCACCGACCCACTGAACCGCCTGCTGAAACAAACGTTAACCCAACTCCTACGACTACAATGACGATACATTGTACCGTACATTGAGGGCATGTCTGAAACCATCTCGCGGATTTTGCAACCTTACAATATCCGCGAAGCCCACAAACCGATTACTTCGCTACGACATGTACTAACCAACGTTAAAGACAAGGACGACCCGAGCAGTTCACAAGATCAAGTGCTCCGACTGCCAAGCCTCGTACATCGGAGAGACTGGTAGGAACCTCAACACAAGACTGACTGAACACAAACGACCGACGAGAAACCGTGACGTCAACAATCACATTGCTGAGCAACGTCGACTTACGAACCACAATATCGACTGGGACTCTGCTTACTGTTTGACCTACAGCACTAACTATTTTCAACGACTGACTTTGGAAAGCTGGTTTACTAACTTAGAACAGAATCCTCAACAGAAGTCAACCAGTACCGGCACCATACAAACGACTAATTCACGACATGGACAAAACAGACAGACCGAATAGAACGACCTAACTTTACCGACGGATCGACACCGACCAAATCAACTACTCGAGTTTTACAGCCAATAACATCACGGCTAAACTGATCATGGCCAATCAGTTTTCACGATCTAGACTTATAACATTCGACTGACAAACAACTTCTTCACATGACTCTGAACATGACTTCCGCTCAGGTTGTCGAAACGTCGGTCACTGTCACAGACAACAGTCCGTTCACAGAACTACCCTCACCCGGACGATCAAACTACACGATCGACTGTTACCCCCTGGTTCAAAACATTTACTGTAGAAGCTTGGGACTGAATTTGAAACAACGGCTTTGTTCCTTGAACCAGGCATTGGGTTTTATTAGTATTTAATTTCTATAACGTAGAAGCGACCTTTTCTGCCGACATTCCGTGTAACACAGGGCTCGAAAGATTTTCAAATTAGTGAATTATTTTTGGAAAAATGGAACTGAATTCGGCTACAACATTATTTTGTGTGCAAGAAAAAGATCATTGAGCCAAGCAATTGTAGAATATAACTAAACCTTTGGCTCACGTCTCAACTAAATTTAAAATCAGTCAGAAAGATGCATAGAGCCAAATAATTGACACGTCTTACCATTGTGGAAAAACTAACAGCTTTAGTGGCTCATGCTTGAAAAGACAAGAAATCATTTTACTCTTGACAAAAACAAAACAACAACATGGAGCCAAGCAATTGTCATACATCTGAGCCTTTGCGGCAAAAACAAATCTCTACTGATCGATGTCACTTCTAAAACTTGAAAAGAAATATATTATTTTCGGCAAATATTTAGATTCCCATTTTATCAGACGGTTTTCCGCCGAATTTGTCCTGTGTTACACGCGAAAATCGACGTCTGAAAAAGGTCTTGAAGCAACATGGCAAGTTGAAAAAAAAGTCTGAGGCAATTGGAAAAGTGAAGTAATATATCGCGAGAACTTGAAAAACACGAGACGTAAGCCATATTATCAGATTATAAAGAGTCGACTGTAGCTTGCCATGTTGCTCATCTATTAAGAATATTTTTAAAAAGAGGACGACACATTGGAAGTTAAATTTGAAGAACATGTTTCGGCCGTTTAACGAACATCTGAGTTGAAAGTTGAATTATTTTTGAATTGCCATTTGAATTTGTAATAACTACTTAACAATGACAAACAACAAGCGTGAAATAAATTAGGAATCTAACAAAATTAGCCAAAGGAAACAAAATGGTGTACAATAGTAACGAGCTGATGAGAGCGAGAGAGTTAAATTAACATGATATAATTGTTTGTTTAAAGAAGGTTGCTCCCAGCAAATATGTAAGGCCCTCTTTTATCTTGACCTGAAATTTAGATCCTGCTATCAGTAATTTTCCGGTCATGATAAAAGAAGCCTTTTATATTTGCTGGGAGCCACCTTCTTTAAACAAACAATTATATCGTGTTTATTTAACTCTCTCGTTCTAATCAGCTTGTCACTACTGTGCACCCTTTTGTTTCCTTTGGCTAATTTTGTTAGATTCCTAATTTATTTCACGTTTGTTGTTTGTTACTTTTTAGTAGTTACAATTAATTTAAACGTAACTTCAAAAATAATTCAACTTTCAACTGAAGATGTTCGTTAAGCGGCCGAAACATGTTTTGCGAATTTAAATTCAAACGTCGTCCCCTTTTTAAGAATTGCAGTCAGATTTTTTAAGAATATGTTTACACCATCTCGTGCAAAAAAGATTAAAAACGTAGATAGTTTCGAGGACGGATGTTCGCTATTTCAAATTTTATTTGGCTTTTAAGTTAACTGAAAATTCTTTTTCGGTTTTGAAATGTTTACAACTAAACCTACGTATGTGATTTTTCTGGAAACTTTTTTGCACGAGATGTTGTTTACATGTTTCTTGGCGGAAAATTTCAAGGGAAGCCATCTTGAATTGTTTTGTCGAAAAAGTTGCCAGGGGAAACGCTGTGCAAATTTTATCAAATTTTCCCGCCAAAAGACTTAGTATATAGAGGGAAGATTTTTTCTTGACACCTTTTAAATTGTTTAATGTAACTTCAATTAACTAATTAAGAAATATTTGAGAATAATAAAAGAAATTAAAAGACAAAACACTTGTGTTTACTTATTGAGTTGTTTTATTTAAAGATAATAAAGAAACTTTACAACTTGTGCAATCATTGTATTTATTGATTTTATCTTAATATTACATCGGTAATTTTTAGTCTTTCGGCGGAAAATAAAAATGTTTTTTAAAGAAACAATTTTTAAAAAAAAAAATTGGCGCATGCGTATTTTGAGCGCCCGTATTTTTCTAAGTCTTTTGGCGGGAAAATAAAAATGTTTTCAACAGATGTTACTTACAGAAAAAATATTCAAAAAAAAATTGGCGCATGCGTATTTTGAGCGCCCGTATTTTTCTAAGTCTTTTGGCGGGAAAATTAAAACAATTTAAACAGATGTTACCAAGGAAATGTTTGTCGTAAAAAATGAACATACAGCCACTAAAAATGTATTTTTAATGAAACAAATGATTGGCCTAGAAAATTTAATTTCACAAAAATCTCAAAACTCAGCTAAACAACTTCAAGTAAAGACAAGTGTAGCTGCTAGTTTTCAAACAATCTTTAAGGAACATCTTGCTATCGTTAGCCAGACTATTAACACGCAAAGAGAGTTTTCCAACAGAGGTAAACAACAAATTAACGAGATTTTACTACAAGTAGTACCATCTGATTAATTTGCTTTTTACCTGTGCCGCAAAGCTACCTTTTGCGTGTAAATAGCCTAGCTAAAGATAGCGAGACGCTAGTTAAAGAATTAAACAAGGTAAATTTGTCTTTAGCGCCGCTTGGACCAGTTCGAAAACGTCTCGAAAACTTGAATATCCTAAACGTAGCGAGAGGTTTTTGGAAAATAAAACAATTTTTGCTACGATTCTTTCCGAGTAATCTTGACTGAAATCTAGCTTATTTTGTTTTCTACCTCTACTGTGTAACTTGTTTTCCACTTTCTTGTCCTTCTGCTTGATCCATGCATTGAAGGGAATCGGGAATCTGCGAGAAAAGAAAGACGATATATCAATATACATGAAAACATATCGTTGCTGAGAATTCATTCAGTAGAGGTTTTAGCTAAGCGATAGTAAACTAAAGTTTTAAAAACAGAGGTGCAGAATGAAAACGACAAGCGACATGCGACTTCGCACCTTAAACTTTCGACACTTAAATTTGCATTTTTATTTTTGACGTGTAGACAAGCAATGCGAAATTGTCACAATCCCGTTGACAAATTAATTTCAAATCCACTGCGATAGAATAAACCTCAGTTCCAATTTCTCATATTTGTCTTTATTTCTTAGCAGTATGCGAATCAGAGTGTAAAAGAAATATTATTGTGTACTTTCAATTTCATTTCAATGTATTTGTATTTGAATTTCGCGAGTTTTGTCAGCGTGAAAAACGTAGATCGTTTTTCGCTTTTTCTATGACATTGTTGTTGCAATGAAGTGTACGCAATATTTAGGGGTTCAATAATCTTCAGGTGCAATAAATTTCAAGGCCCGGTTGTTCAGAACAGAATAAGACTAAATCAGGATCGACGTCAAGTTGAGAATTTAGCTTCAATAAACAATTCTGTAAATCCCTCTCTTACTTTCCTTTTTCAACTTCAGCTTCGATTTAGCTAGTCTCAAAAGTGTAGTAACATGAGAGGCTTAGTAAAAAACTCTTATCAGTAAACATAAAACCTCAAGACAGCCTGCTTTTGAACAACCCGGGCCAGACTTACAAATATTAATATCATGAAAAGAGTCATACAACTGACCTGTTTAAGAAAGTCAACCTGAAGTTTCCCTTCTTTGCAATAAGCGGCTGTTAATGGTATCCAGCTTCTTATATCTTGAACTTGAGATTTTCCTGGAGATAGAAAGATGCATTCTAGTTGAATATCAGTGGATTACGTGGTATCCTAGATATTAATGAATATAAATACACAATCAGTGAACAGAATTAGGCCGAGCTCCAATGCCAGTCAAAATGCCATCCAGGGATGAATTCTATAGAAGGCAGACGCCATGAAAAGGTCTTCAAACCCGCCCCACCCCACCTCCTAGGGTAGGCGAATAAAAATCAACATTGCATTCAGGGTAGGGAGGATTGGGATGGTCAGGTGAAAACAGAGGTCGCAAAACGGCAAAACATTGGTGTAAGCCTCAATATTAGACCTGGAAGATGTCTAAAGTATTTTGACTAGACGTGATGTTAGTTTTATTTTGTCTAGCAAATGACAAGAAATAAATGAACCGTCTATTTTAATAGCTATTGACGAAGCAGTGAAATCTGAACATAAGCTGGTACAAGAAAGACCTCTAACCCAATAGAGCAAGATACACATCCTCTCCGCAACCAACAAATCGTGATCTTGTGCCTTGTATTTTGTGAAACCAGCGGCGCAAAGGGACACAGATTACAACGCTAACTGTCTCGCAAGGCGTAGTAAATCTAAACATAAACTAATCTGAACTAATACTAACCTACAGTTTGTGGAACACTTGAATCCTGCTGTTGTCTGTCCGTGTTAATCAAGAGATCTTTCTCCAGCCGTACGGCTTTGTGTTATCAACACACAAAGTGACACTCCGCTACAAAGAAAGATAACGCGACGGTTAGATATGGCTGTCACAAAAAGTGCTTTTTGATAATCACATCTTGTACATTGAACGTTGCATATTTCGCAAGATGATGATACCAAAAACATTCTCTTTTTAATTTAGAACAAGAGGGCAAAGTAACGTACCCCAACACCTCACCTGCCCACCCGACCACTAAGAGCGAGTTTCAATTGAGTGTCATAAAAACAAAACAAAGTAGTTACCTTGGCCAATCACAAGGGACGGAGACAATCCAGTGAACCAATCAAAACTCGAAGTAATTGCACGTAGGCGACAGAAAGCGCGGGAAAAGGTACTCGCGCGTTCAGTAACGATTGGTTTTCTTCTAATTGGTTGAAAAAGTGACGCGAGATTTTTAAACCAATCACTGAACAATTCGTAATTACTTGACACTCGATTGAAGACTATGTCTATGTCGTTTCTCAATAACAAATCAGATATGAAGGAAAAGACAGGGGTGGGGTGACATTTTCATTGGTAGCTAGGTACGTTATATGATCGGTTTTAATGATCTCTTTTCCGAATAAAATTTTCCCACCCACGAGCACAACCCCGAAAACAACTTCTTAGAAGTAATATTGCTTTGACGTGATCTGTATTGGATATGGGTCAAATAAAGAAGTTGTTGTGTTGGTACGCAAAGATGAGAATGATAATTGATAAAACATTAACACTAACCTTTAGTACAAGGCACACCATTATCCTACTGTGTGTCTGTCCATGTCAATCATAAGGACACTTCATAAATCTCTCCCAGCGGTATGACCCGGTATGACATCAAGTGAACAGTTTTGACCTACAAATTTCAAAACATAAGATTAGAAAAACACTTACAACGAGTGTTCAATTACTACGGGGTACATTCGCAGTAATTCGCATCGCATTTATCCAGAACTGTGCAAGCAAAGGGGCAACGTACAATTAAGTTATTACAGGGAGGTACCGCCACATAGACTCTAATAGATTTTCCTCAGAAATCGTGGGATTCTTGGTTTGCAAGTGACGTCATCAACGCCATGTTGGATGACATGAACAAAATATTTATGTCTAGCCTTTTTTGTTTGGCCACCCAACATGGCCGCCATGCTTATTGTCATTGGACTCTCTCGGGATTGTCTGCAAATCGGCAATAGAAAGGACACATCTTCTATGGACCAAGTTGACTTTGAATTTGATACACGTACTTTAAGTTTAAGTTTTCTTTAAGCTTCTTCTCTTTCTACCTACTCACATAATATTTTTTTATTTAAACAATTGAAAAATAAAAAAAACGTAGCAAATTAAGATGTCAAAGGGACACTGTCACGCCTGATTATAGAAATTTTTATGTTCTAATTTCCATATTATTGTGCCAAATGCCACCAAATACACGAATAAATTTGGTAAAAAGATTCCACAGAACAAGATAGAACAGGTATTTGAGGGACGCAGTACAGGATAACAAGGATGAAAGTGGATTGCAATTCACCAGGATTGATTCCTGGAAAGGATGTCCAGAAATCAAAGCTGAAATTCTGGTGACATTTTGAATCTTTTAATAGTTCTTTGTTCTTCTTAGTTGATATTTCTTTCCTTTCACCACTTTTAGCATTTTTCTCCTTCTATTGCAAGACAATAAAGCACGATCAGAACAAGCTACGTGCCATACTTATTAAAATATGATATATCAGGCGTGATAGTGTCCTTTATAAAGGAATGCACACACAAACACAAAAATTACATGATAATAATAATAACAATAATAACAATAACAATAACAATAACAATAACAATAACAATAACAATAACAATAACAATAATAATAATATAATAATAATAATAATAATAATAATAATAATAATAATAATAATAATCACTTTATTCAATTATCTATAATAGTATTTACAATCTTAAAATAATTAATTAATAATAACTAACCCTAACAACAATAACAACAATAAATTTTTTTTCAAAAGCAAAATCTATTAGAGTCAACATTTTTCCGAAAGGTTCTCTAGTTCGCATAAAATACAGGCAGGAATGTCACATCAAAGAAAACATAAAAATATAAAAATAATAATAATAATAATAATAATAATAATAATAATAATAAAAATATAAAAATAATAATAATAATAATAATAATAATAATAATAATAATAATAATAATGGAAGCTAAAAAAGTGACCGTACCCAAAAAGTTCTCCGATCCCTCCACCCCTCCCCCGTCGTCGATGAACAATAACAACACCCCCCGCCCCCATTCTTATCGCCACAACAACCGATGGAAAACGGCATAAAAGTAAAAATTAATTCTCTGTCAAAGAATAAAATTCATCTACCTAAACCGAAGATTTTTCAAGAAAGCTTACAAAAATACAGTTAGGTTAACTACCTCTAACGGCGACGAACAAATCTTGCAACTTCTTCGATGTTTAAAGTCAGTGCACGTGTTCCGCCCGGCCATCGAAGGCAAAGTTCTTGCCGCCGCTTTCTTGCCCAAGTGTCGTACCAACCGGGTCATCTATCACTTTCATTCACGATGT